>CAKAOI010051263.1:30407-42997 GCA_916701655.1 Sebastiscus albofasciatus
ATATAATGTTTACAAGTAGGGACACATAAGAAAAGATGACAGAAGCAGTTTGACATTTTATTTCCCGTTTAGCTGCAGTAAAATATAACTTCTTAGTATGTAAAAATAACCCAAAACAAAATCACATTTTCCTCAAACTGCAGAACACAGTTGCCGTGGCAACAACACCGGCAGATTCATAATAATCTACATACAAGACCGTACAGTGTATAAGACCATACACAGTATATATTAGCTGCTCAATGTCTGTTCATGATACATGAACGATACCACTGAATTACTCTGTAGGTTTAACCTACTTTATTATCACCAGAAACAGACACACACACACACACACACACACACACACACACACACACAGAGGTCAAAGTCAAATAAGACAGGGCTGTTTAGACGGAACTGTTCAGTCTCTGTTAGTACTGTGGCCTGCTATAGAGGAGAATGCAGGTCAGCCATGATGCCTCCACTCCTCCAGCCCCCAAGAGCTCTTTACACTGGAGCACACAAACACACACAAACACACACACACACACACACACACACACACACACACACAGATAAATGCATGCACAGATACATGGACGCCCAACTGAAAAATAATTTCCATAATCTCCATAGTGACAGCTAGTAGCAGCCCAGCCTGACACTGCCCTCACCCTGCAGTAACAGCTCCAGCTTACCACTGTTTTCAACCACAAGAACAACAACGACTAGTTTGAGATTCTTCCTCTAAGCCTCTGGAACAAACCTGGATCAGCTGAGGACCCTGGTTCTAATGTGGGTTTACATGTTGATTGATGACAACATCTACTGTTGTGTGCAGGAAGTGGACACCATTCAACATGAAGAACCCTTCTACCCCATTTTAATATAGTTACAGTTAGGGATGCACCGATACCGATACCAGTCTCGTGTTTCGGGTCTGATACTGTGCTCATGTACTCGTATTCGCACTTGCAAAACGGCTCTGATACAACGGCACCGATACCACTTTACGGTGGTGCGCCCGACTCCACTGGGCCGGGATCCCACCTCAGCCAGCGCACGCCGGCCTTCACTTTCATTGCGTCACGGTGTTTTGCTTGCACCCTCTGACTCGCACGCGCGTTAGACTCCTTGGTCCGTGTTTCAAGACGGGTCGGGTGGGTTGCGAACATCGCCGCAACATTTACTTGGGCCGAACCCCGATCTGGCGGCACGACGCGGTAGGCAGTCGCCCCAGGAGCAGGGAGCCTCCCCCGGCGGGGAGAGAGGGCACAGCAAGCCCTTTGTCCACGGTGTGGCGAGGTCTTACAGACATGTCTTTATACATCCATGGCCAAAGACTCATCTGCGTTTTTTGTCAAAAATGGCAGCAGCGCTATTTGTCCGTGGCAACCCGGCCGCCATGTCGAGATCAGTTAAGCACCGCCCACCAGCCGGAGCAAACATTCTCATCTTACAGCTAAACAGTGAACTACAAGATGATGCTGAACACATCTGAGGAGAGAAATAGGCATTAGAGTAACAGAACATTGATTCATATTTGATCAGCGCTGCCTAGTGTTCGAGTTTCGAGTTCGCGAGTGATTGACAGCTGCCTCCGTTGAATGAACAGCCAATAGGAACGCTCTCTCTCTCTGAAATGACCTGTGATTGGTCAAAGTCTCCCATCACGGTCTAGATGTTCTAAAGCCTGAAACAGAGCCATGAGGAGGAGCGGGAGTCTAGTTTTCTGTCAGAACACTTGAATTACAACATGCTGAAAGGTTATTATGGATTTTTTTTGCCCAATGATGCCAAAAATATTCTGCTTACTGCAGGTTAAACTTAAAAACCTGAAACACTTTGTGAAGACAGTGAAATAACCTTGTTTTTCCTCTAGAAGAATGAAAGAAGTGACAGTTTGAAGTTGAATGAGTCAGAGGGTCTACATCAGCCTGGGTCACCAACCTGAACACACGCACCTCTGACCCAGTTCAGAACCCATCCTTTGGAATAGTGATCAGTCACAATCACAAAACACCAACAGTACTTCCAGTAGGACTAGATCTATTGGCTGATATTGATCTGTGCTCTACATGTGGCTGCAGCTCTCCGTGGGTGAGCCCCCCCCCCCAATCAAGAGACTACCGAGCGGTGCCAGCATCGGAAGAAATCTGTCAAAACTTGACTGCTGGACTACATAAAGGCACAGACAGCCCCGGGGCGAGGAGAAGCCTTCTCTTTCCGGCTGCGGTGTCAAAGGCGAAAAAAACACAACTCCATCTGCCGGGCCATCTGAAGACATCCAGCTCTTCTGCTCCAGCACACTACATGGCAGCCTCAGAGCACATAGCAGTGTGCCAGGCGGCAGGCAGAGGCTGTAGCTCCCAGGCAACAGCTGAGCTCCCATGGGCATCAGGGGGGAACCAAGCAAGATGTGTGTGTGTGTGTGTGTGTGTGTGCGTGTGAGGAGGATGAAGTATTATGTGTCCTGCTCATCCACTCTTTGGCTGGCCCGTCCAATATGCTCAGCCAGATTGTCTGTGCCCAACAAGAGCGAGCCTGGAGGGACTTTAACCAGCGATTCAATAAGTTATGTGTCTGTGTGAGAGAAGTGAAACAGTTCATAGCCAACTATGTGTCCATGTACAATACATGGTGTGTGC
The DNA here is from genome assembly GCA_916701655.1 of Sebastiscus albofasciatus. Lineage (NCBI taxonomy): Eukaryota > Metazoa > Chordata > Actinopteri > Perciformes > Sebastidae > Sebastiscus > Sebastiscus albofasciatus. The sequence goes on from CAKAOI010051263.1 coordinate 33,038, forward strand.
ACTGAATGTTTGTTTGGCATATGTTGTGTGTGAATGTGCACATGCATGCAGTCATGCATTAAGTGTCTTTACTCACAGGCTTCACACATGTAATGAGCAGGCAAAGCTAAATTCCACGACACAAGCATAAAGTCTGAAACACATTACATGGCTCGGTCTAATTCCTGCTTCAACACACTTCAGTTTGCGAGGAGGATTTGCCACAATGGGGGCTCTTCTCAACCAGTAAGTGGTGAGAGGAAGTGGACTAGAAAACCCTTTTAAAAGCGAGTGTGCACTTGTGCCTACCTAATATACTCCATTACCTCCTCACAGTAACTCACAATACCACCAACGCAACAAACATCATACAAATTTAACTTGCGTCTTTCTACTCTGTCAGATATTATTTTGATCATGAACTTTTGCTGTATTTCTGCTCACGCTGCTTCTTAATGTTTTAAACAACAACCGAATGTGAGGTGAAGTTAAAACTAAAAATACAGATAGGAATTTAGAAAATCATTTGACTTGTTTATTTCATTATGTTCTTAGTTATTGCAGGGGGAACAGAACATGAGATAACTGCATCTGTGGAGGCAGGGTGTCTGCTGCTTCCTGCTTATTGAGGAGCATGTAGCACAGTTTAACTGTCAGCCCCTTAAAGGTTCCTGGTGGAGTTTCTGACCTCTCGTAGCGCTATGGAGCTGTGTTTTCTACGAGTGGGTCCCGTCTTGTTTATCTTGTGTACTTGCACGAGGATGCACATGCACATGGACCTCTTTGAAAATGACCATGCCAATTTTTCCTCGCCAGAATTTAGCATAACTTTGGATACCTTCTGACATGACATGGTTGGTACCAGTGGATTTTATGGTTTTCTAGTTTCATACACTCACCGGCCACTTTATTAGGCACACCTGTTCAATTGCTTGTTAACACAAATAGCTAATCAGCCAATCACATGGCAGCAGCTCAATGCATTACGTCATCTAGACGTGGTGAAAACGACTTGCTGAAGTTCAAACCGAGCATCAGAATGGGGAAGAAAGGGGATTGAAGTGACTTTGAACGTGGCATGGTTGTTGGAGCCAGACGGGCTGGTCTGAGTATTAAATTGCTGATCTACTGGGATTTTCACCACGACCATCTCTAGGGTTTACAGAGAACGGTCCCAACAAGAGAACAGATCCAGTGAGAGGGATGTGGACGGAAATGCCTTGTTGATGTCAGAGGTCAGAAGAGAATGGGCAGAGTGGTTGGAGATGATAGAAAGGCAACAGGAACTCAGATAACCACTCAACCAAGGTATGCAGAATACCATCTCTGAACGCACAACACGTCCAACCTTGAAGCAGATGAAGACCACCGGTACTAGCAAGCTGTACCTAATAAAGTGGCCGGTGAGTGTATATTTGTACCTCGACTCTAGCTCCAAACTGAAGCTGCTGCAGCCTCTGACAGTAAGACAGTAAAGTCAGTCGGGATCGCGGGTCTCAGGGAGTTAAATACAAACCAAGCTGCAACTAAAGTTGAACCCGGTTCTTTCCCTCAGTGAGTTTAATTGGAGGTGATTGTTGTTCTGTTGCATGTTTGCACGCTGCAAAGAGGAGGCAAATCGAATTTGGCCTGTGTAACGCCGTTTCATTAAATTTTCAGAAGCATTAAACAAAACGCATTTCTCTCCGTTCTTTTGTAGCCTGCAAAGCAAACCATCTGTTTGGTTTGTTTATTTGAAGAAAAATGCTTCTTTCCTAATATTCCTAGAGATATGAGAAGCGACCAGTCAATCAGTGTAAACAAGGCATCAGAGAGACGTTTTAGTCCATGTAAGCACGTCCAGGCTGTATGCATAAAGAGGGCTGGCTGCTGGTGTGACATTGCCACCGTGGAGACACGTCTCCCAGCTGGGGAGGAAATTGCCTCTAATTGGTCCTGATTGGCTCCTGTTGACTCCTGATTAGGAGTGACGGCCTCATTAGCATGCTAGCGGTACGGGGCTGTCTTTAATGGTCGAAAACATCCTGACTGACAAATAACCGTACTGCTACTGAAAACACTGTACCCAACACCTGCCTGCAGACGGGAGACTAGAGCTCAGCTGGTGCTCCTCTTAATAATGTTCATGATGCACCAACATGAATATTGATACGGGATGATGCTATAAACTCCACATTAAATTCAATGACAATGTTTTTCCATATGTGTACCACCAATAGTGTCTAATCATTTGTAGCCCTTATTCATCTCTCTGGACTTTTTTTTTTTACTTTGTAAAGCATTTATGAACATTATTTAGACAGATAGTTAATACTTAGTCAATGGTTAATAATAATAATATCTATATTATGTTTTTCAATGTTTTACAAACAATTTCTTACAAAACAAATCATTTGGGAATCACTAACAAATACTTGATATAGTATATTAAATGTGTGCAACAATATAATCAGTAATCAGAATTGTTATTATCTCTTATTAGCTACGATAAAATAATATCATTATTTCATATTACACAAAATAATGATAAAATAACAGATATTATAGCATTACTAATAATTAGAAAACATTAATTATCATGTCATTGTTTGTTAACAGTGAAATAACTAGTAACTAAGTTTAATTAACTATCAATTTACCATTTATAAAAAGTGTTAATATTTCCAGACACACGTTGTTGTTATTGTATTCTCAGTTTGTTCCTGCTGTGAGACCACGGAGTCGTATAATTCCTCTTTGTCTATAAGTAACAAATAAGTACGTGTGTAAATGCTCCTGGTTGCAATCCGGCACCAACGAATTATTAAGACAGATGGGCTTCGTATTAACATTTTATGGAACTAACCCTGGCCTTATTGAAGACGACGGAGGCTTTTTGTTGTACAGCTGCTGAACAGTGGGGTGATGGAAAATGATGTTGTTATTCTCCTGCATGTTTTATTTTCAACATTAAATACAGCCGTCTCTGCGTGCATTTGTCTGAGCGGGGCGCTTTGCTTTTGCAGATTAATGGCAGTAAACACAGTTTTATAAATCAATTCCTGTTTTTTTTTTGTCTTGACGACCCCCTCCCAACCAAACACACACACACACACACACACACACACACACACACACACACACACACACACACACACACACACACACACACACACACACACACACACATTCTTGAATGAGAAGCAGGAGGCAGACAGGCCTGCTGTAATCAGTTTTTGGGGGAACATGTTTCGCTCTCAAAAGACACATTTATAAATAATACAAGAGACTCATTATTATTTTCAAACATTACATGAATGCCGACAGAATACGCGTTTGTCTTGTCGTCTGTTATGTCTCCATGGGATGCAGCTCTCACCTGGCTTGCCAGTAGACAGGATGTTCTTGGGGATGGTGACTCTGTCCTCAGAGCTGCGGGCCCAGTCCACCATGCCCCTCCAGCCCTTCATAGGGAAGCTGATGTCGGCATGACCCACCACTGGACGCTTGTGGACGCTCAAAACTGTAACATAGAAATGGTGAAACTTTCACTTATTATTTTAAAGGTCCCATTTTGTAAAAAGTGAGATTTTCATGTCTTTTATATTATAAAGCAAGTTTAAGTGCTGGATAAATACTGTTAAACAAAACGCTCAATATACGGAGAAAGACACACAGTCCATATTCAGAAATTGTGCGTTTGAAACAAGCCGATTTCTGTCCATTTGTGATGTCACAAATATACAATATTTAGATCATTACACAGTTTTAAACGTAAACATTCTAAATGTGTCCCAGTTTATTTCCTGTTGCCGTGTATGTGAATGACATCAGCTGACAGGAAGTAAACATGGACCCAAGCCGTTGCCTAGCAACGCAATTCCGTTAAAATGCACTAAAACGGAGCGTTTCAGACAGAGGGTGAATACAGGTATATTCAGGCAGACAGTATGAGAAAAATAAAGTTTTTTTTTAACATTACAGCATGTAAACATGTTCTAGAAGAAACACAAAATACAAGTCTGAACCTGAAAATGAGCACGATACGGGACCTTTAATCAATATTTACATTCTGTTTCTCCGTACTGCTGCTACTTCTGTCTACACACAATTTTAACAATTTGAATCAGAATGTGAGAACATGATTCAATGTGATAACAATCGTGGGGATTTAAGCGTGGAAGTTTCTTCTCTGTGGGGTTGTTCGCTCTTGTTGCCAGGTCACTGTCAATCACACACAGCACACACCCACACACAGTCCTGATGGAGCGCATTGAGCGCTAAATCATTAATAAATAATACATAAGCAATTTGTTTTACTGGAATTTAACTCTGAGTGTTATTGTCTTCTAAAGTCATGAATTTTTAATGTTCAAATTTTCTGAATTATTTAGTTTTCTTTTCATTTTAAATCTTGGGTATATAGATAGAGGGTGCCATACACTGTAGAGATTGTATGAATCTGTATAAATTAAATCGACCTGACCTGACCAGTGGTCCTGTATACAAATTAACACAGAAAACAACTTATCAAAGTAAAACTGCTACACAATAAGTTAGACAATATAAGCAGTGAAGCATACGTTAATGGAAAATGTATATCTGTTTAGTCTGTCTAATGCCGGCCTGGTCGGATGAACGTGCTGAAGGGCCCCAGAGGGGTGGAGATTATCTGCTGGACCCCTATCAGACACCTCTCCTTCCACTCTCTGCTTTTTCCACACTGTCATAATATCTGGTCTCAGGTCAGCTGTGAGATTAAAAACATTAAGGAATGTACAAAATATAGACATGAAACTGAAATAATGAAGGTCTTAAAACTAGATTTCGACCTGATGACCCTCCTTAAGACAGGGACTCAAAGTCAGACGGTAAAACAGGACCCACCTTAAAGCTCTTGTCTTGTTGGTATTGTGCATAGCAGGGCATACTCCTAAAGAAACATGGTAACACTTTCTATGACACCCATGTCTATAAAGCATTACAAAACATACTTATATACTCATTTGTTCTAACTAGGCCTGTCAAAGTTAACGCCATAATAACGTGTTCATGATCATTTGTTTTAATGCCACTAATGTCTTTGACACATTATTGCAATCTGCGGCTTTTAGGTCAAAGCGACTCAGTTTTAAAGCTACAGTGAAGATAAGATACTGTCATCATATAGAAACTAGAAAAGCTTAATGAATCCATCGGCACCAACCCCGTCATGCTAGTTTATCACAAAGGAGGCTAAATAATGCTCCAAACTTGCGCTACATTTCGGTGAGGAAACACTGGCATGGCCTCTTTCAAAAGGGGTCCCTTGACCTCTGACCTCAGGATCTGTGAATGTAAATGGTTCTATGTGTACCCACGAGTCTCCCCTTTACAGACATGCCCCATACTTTGATTTGAGCATATTTCTTTTATGCTAAATGCAGTACCTGTGAGGGTTTCTGGACAATATCTGTCATTGTTTTGTGTTGTTAATTGATTTCCAATAATAAATAGATACATACATTTGCATAAAGCAGAATATTTGTCCACTCCCATGTTGAGAGGATATTAAATACTTGACAAATCTCCCTTTAAGGTTCATTTTGAACAGATAAAAATGTGCGATCAATTTGCAATTAATCACGATTAACTACGGACCATCATGCTATTAATCATAATTAAATATTTAAATTGATTGACAGCCCAAATGAGAGCTCATACATATTCATAATGCTTTAAAACAATATTCAAAACACATTATAAAGCATTTTATAATGACTGGTAAGGTCAAGTATCATATATATATATATATATATATATATATATATGTTTTTTTTGCAATGATATAATTTCCATTGTGATACCATACTAAGTGAAAGATATCAGTAAATCTATACAAGAACAACACACAGCTTCACTTAAAGCAAACATTGACCTATTAAACCTTCTAATCACATTACAATGCATTATAATGGTTAAATAAAAATAACGTATAGATAAAGTAATAAATAAATGATATAATGAAAATGTATGAGTGCTTATAACTATAATTGTAATATGCTATTAGCAGATAATAACACATTATATATATTATTTTATTATATTATTTATTATATATTATTATAATGCATTATAGACATGGGCGTCATAGAAAGTGTTACCAAATGTTCAATTAAATCAGCATAAACCAGGGGCTTTAGGGGGCATGGAGTTCTGGAGCCCCGGGGCAATCGCCTGGTTTGCCCAGTTGGTTGAATGTCATATATCACTACCTAGAAATGCTAAATTTGATTTAGTATTCAGTGATTGTTCTGTCCGTCTGTCTGTCCAGATAACATGCATGTGGGCTAATATAGACAACATGCAGGTGTTTTGATGCACCATTTAAGTCAGTCACCCTTAAAGACCTCGTTTAATTTTATAAATTAATATATATATTTATTGATCTCCTATGAAAATGAATAAACAATATGTTTATTAATGGAAAAATAAGCAAAACAAATAAGCACTAAGCAGATGAAGTATGAGTCAAATCCCCTCATCCTATACAACCGACTACTTTGATAAGTTTAGAGGAAGTTAGTGTGATCTAACTATATGCTGGCAGATGATGTGTGCGGCGTTGCTTACGTTGGAGGTGTGGGAGGAAGAGGAGGTCAGCCGCCCCAAGGGGAGCTACGCTGCTGGTGTGGGCGGCTGTTTGGCTCTAGACAGCGAGGTGGCACCGCTATAAACAGGACCTCTCATCTGGCCCCAATTCCCACATATTCTCCCTTGACTAAACTCAAACTCTGCCTCGTTTTTATCTGGAGGTCACAGAGAGCAGCGGAGCCTCTGTGATGACTACACTACATGTTTTCCCCCCTATTTGAGAGAAATAGAGTGTTTACAGTCACTGGGCAGTGGAAGGAGACAGCAGGTAGTTATGAATGTGGATTTGCTTGACCTGCTGCCTGGGGAGTGCTAATATTTACCGTGGGTTTGTTCTCTCTGCAGATACGGAGGAACAGAAATAGGATGCTGTAGAGATTGGGCCATGCCTCGATACAATAATGTTAAATTAGTTGAATTTACAACAAAGGATGGTGGGCAAATCCCAACCTCCAAAAAACTAAACAAAGGACCCAATCTGACCGATCCGGGTCCCGAGTCCACACTTTCTCCACTGACCCCAGTTCTACTTGCCAAATGGAAATATTCAAAGCCAAACAGCCGCATAGTTTACTGAGGGATCGAATGATGCTTGTTGCTATGGACACCATGGCGTCCCACTATCATTTAAATGGTTTACCGTGTTAGGTTTCGGTAACAAAACTACGTCGTTGGGTTAAACAGTTTAATGTTCTTCGCCAACGTAATTTAAAAGAAGTCAGCGTTGACTTGTTGTTTCACACGGGACACAAACACCGGTCTCCTGGGTGAGTGTCCCGTGTTTGACCCATCGATCCACACCGACCTACTCCCGACGCGGACTTTGATTAAAACGCATTTCTGTTGAACCTGGGAATTTGTTTGTCCGCCATGAATAATGGATCGTAATTGACTTTCCATTAGCATTTTAACATATTCCTTTGCCACCATCACCTAATGTGCTGTTAACAGGTCATGGTCATTTCACGTATATATCTGTGAGATCTATTACGTTTGGAGACAAACTTTTAATTACAGTTGAGGCTGTCAAACACTCGACACCGAAACACAAATCACGTTTCAGCTTCTGAAGACTTGCTACCTAATTTAGTCATTCAAGACCAAATAAGAGATCCTTGCAAAATATGCTGAGCAAGATATTTAATTATTGAATTAATCAAGTTAATGTGACGCTAACAGCAAATATCACAATGCAAGTGAAGACTTTAGACGTACCGGTAATTAAACAGCACAAACACAACTAAAATATATCAAATTGAGATAAGAAACAATATATAAAACAAAACAACTATAATGAACTATTACTAATAATCCCCTTTATCTGAAGTAAAGACTGAAGGAGTGCTCACTGGTGTTCCACATGGAGGTCCGTTTACTAGTCATGGTTGGTTCACAGCTGCATAATGTCCTCTCTGTGGCTCTGGAGGAGCTTTGTCTCGGTTTGGGTTTGGAGACTTAACATTTTCTTTTTTGCAAGACTCATTCCAGCCGGATGCTGCAGAGCGCCACAGGAAGTCATTCTTGCCTGCGGCCATTAAACTTTACAACTCCTCCCTCTGAGTGTCTCACACTCTGAGTCAACAGACTGGACCTGGACTCATTTCACCCATCAGCCAGCTGCTGTATACAACACTGACTTAACACCACTGTACGATGATGTGTGCAATAATTATTATTATTCATTTATACTGTACATTTCAAGAAATACTTGTATTTAATTCTTATCTATACAATTCTGGCATTTATATTTAACCCACTTAATGGAACCCACTTGTCAGCATTTTGTATTTACATTTACATATTGCACATCTTAATGCAAATATCTGTACATATTTCAAATTTCTTATAATCTCACAATCTCACTTACAAATATTGTGTTTATACTTTAGCATTATGCACAATATTGTTGCATTATGTACATTATTTATTACTTACTCCTTTAAAATCAGGGGGGGTCGGTCCAAATGACCTCTCAGATATGTTTCAGCAGTACACACCGACTAGACCTCGAAGGTCACTGGGAAACATCTGTTCGTCGTACCCACCGTCAGAACGCAACATGGTGAAGCTGCTCAAGACCAAACTGTTCTCAGACGCTTTTCTTAACTGATCAAATGCTGCACTTTACTGTCTTTTGATTGTTTTATAATATAATATTCTTTTAATTTTTTCTCTTTTAACTTATACTTTCATATTCTTTTATTTGTTTTTTATCTTATGCAGTTTGTGCTCCTTTATCTTGCTTTTATATACGTAAAGCACTTTGAGTTGCCTTTGTGTATGACATGTGCTATATGAATAAACATGCCTTGCCTTTATTTCTCTTTTATTACATTTCTTTATGTTTATATTAGAGCCTGTTCAATAGATGCCATCTTTAATAATCTAGTGAACAAACTATGTAATGGTGATATTGATTTTAAATTTCCTCAAACATATCTCTGGCTTTTCTGGCATTTTTATAATTTCCTGTTACTTATCGGCCAACGTACACACCAACATCGATATGTTTGTGACGAGCTAAAGTCGTCTGATGATATGATAATGAGTCCTGCGTGTGGACACTTGGCTGACGGGGAATGCAGCTCTCGCTGGATGCAACACTGGTTGCTGTAGGTAAACCCGAGAGTCCCCGTCACGTCACCCTCCCATGTCATCTCTTTTATGTACTGCCATTGTAGATATGAAGATCAATCTTCAGAGAAAGAAAAGCTGTGATAAGAGTATTTGTTTTGATGAGCAGAGATAGCTGTGGAAATCTCCTGGATGGAGATAAGGCTGACCTAGGTTATCGGTGACTTCATACATGTCTTGGAAGTCTTTCATCCTCAGGCCAATGACATCCACAAAGTCCTCCACCAGACGGAACAGCTCTTTGATGTTCGGCCCCAGCTGAGAAAACAGACACACATGAAAGTAGAATGAAAGAAAAAGGATTATGGATTTCAGTTGAATATATATTTATATATATACAGACACACACAAAAGACCTTTTATAGAAAAGCTGTGACGAACATTGTCACACCAGCTCAGTGTCACCATGTCTTTTCTTATTCTACACAGCTATGACCAACATTAATAATTAATCTTGTGCATCACAGCCAACTCTTCATTTTGATGATGAGGGGATATGCAATTAACTCGAAAGGTTTTCAGTCTCAGTTTGTTTTAAAACTCCGGGGATGCACATGAATGAGCAACACATAACGAGCACTGTGGACCTGAATAATGGGAAGACTGTAGTCCTCCTCCACGACACGATTATTTAACAACAGCGAGGACACCTCACATTTATGAGCTTCATTTACAGTCAAGTTGAGCAAGTGAAACAAGTTCAAGTTTAAGTTCAGTTAAGGAGACAAACTGTTC
>CAKAOI010051265.1:0-15135 GCA_916701655.1 Sebastiscus albofasciatus
ACAATAGTAATCTATATACGTAACATGCAAGACCACAGTAGCACAAACTTAGAAAATACCACATAGTTGAACTATGTCGATACCCCTCTGATGCAGAGTAATTGCAATAACCAATTTATTTATTATTTATATTATTATTATTTATTATTATAATTATGTGTTTTATTATTATTATTTTGTATTATTATTATTATTATTTTATTATTATGATTTATTTGTTTATTAGTATTTTTATTTATTTACCATTTATTTATACAAATTTAACCAATTACAAACATATATATAATTTACAGGACTGTTGTTTTGTATTGCATTAGTGGTCTGAAATGCTTTTTGAGAAATGGAAAAACATGTCAGTAAAAAATACAGTAAAAAAGTTAGTAGTACAAAGTACAAAAAAATATACCAGATATAAAAATACAAGGAGATAAAGAAAACTGTTAAAACTGAATATAGTGCAGGGTAACAGCTGTGGTACACGACTATTAAAAAGTGCAGAAGAGACTGTTAAAAATTAGTATAATGTACAAATTTACAATAGTAATCTATATACGTAACATACAAGACCACAGTAGCACAAACTTAGAAAATACCACGTAGTTGAACTACGTCAATACCCCTCTGATGCAGAGTAATTGCAATAACCAATTTATTTATTATTTATTATTATTATTTATTTATTTATACAAATTTAACCAATTAAAAACATTTATATAATTTACAGGACTGTTGTTTTGTATTTATTATTATTATGTTTTTTATTATTTTATTTTTTTACTATTATTATTATTATTTATTTGTTTATTATTATTATTTATTATTATTATTTACCATTTATTTATATAAATTTAACCAATTACAAACATATATATAATTTACAGGACTGTTGTTTTGTATTGCATTAGTGGTCTGAAATGCTTTTTGAGAAACGGAAAACCACTTTGTGAGACAATAGTAAACTATATACGTAACATACAAGACCACGGTAGCACAAACTTAGAAAATACCACATAGTTGAACTACGTCAATACCCCTCTGATGCAGAGTAATTGCAATAACCAATTCATTTATTATTTATATTGTTATTATTATTATTTTATTTTATTTTTATTTTATTTTTATTTTTATCATTATTATTATTATTATCATTATCATTATCATTATTATTATTATTATTATTATTTATTATCTAGTTTAGATCTTTCTTCCTTTTTTGTTATTGTTTTTTTTCTCCTGGGGTTGGCTGAGGTCCTTTGTATAAGCCTGTGGCTTCTCGACCTCTCCTTCCACATTTCTTGTTTTTTTTTCATTGACTGGATTTTGTGCAGTTTTATATATATGTACAAATAAATAAATAATTAAAATATATATATATATATCTAATGTACATATTTACAATAGTAAACTATATACGTAACATACAAGACCACAGTAGCACAAACTTCGAAAATACCACATAGTTGAACTACGTCAATACCCCTCTGATGTAGAGTAATTGCTCACCAATTAAAAACATATTTATAATTTACAGGAATGTTGTTTTGTATTGCATTAGTGGTCTGAAATGCTTTTTGAGAAACAGAAAACCACTTCTTGAGATCACATCGTCGAAGACAGAAGCTTGGCCAGGAAAAATATTTTAAGGTCCCATATTGTAAAAAGTGAGATTTTCAGGTCTTTTACATTATAAAGCAGGGTTAAGTGCTTTATAAATACTGTTAAACTATCAAAACGCTCAATATACGGAGAAATACACACAGCCCATATTCAGAAATTGTGTGTTTGAAACATGCCATTAGGATTTCTGTCTATTTGTGATGTCACTAATATACGATATTTAGATCATTACACGGTTTTAAACATAAACATTCTAAATGTGTCCCAGTTTTTTTCCTGTTGCATTGTATGTAAATAACACCAGCTGACAGGAAGTAAACATGGACCCTGGTTGCCATGAACGCAATTCTGATGCAATTCCGTTGCAATTCCGTTGAAATGCACTAAAACGGAGCGTTTCAGACAGAGGGTAAATACAGGTATATTCAGGCAGACAGTATGGGGAAAATAATATGTTTTTTGAACATTACAGCATGTAAACATGTTCTAGTAGAAACTCAAAATACAAGTATGAACCTGAAAATGAGCACGATATGGGACCTTTAATATGTAGTTAAAATAAATTAGTTTGATAAGGATTTTTCCTCAATATAATCTAATGGGCGCAGATTGCTTTGTTTTTATACTAATGTTATGGCATTGTGCATAAGAATCAAACAACAAAAAGTCGGTCGTTAAAGCATGACATGGAAAAACTCAAAATCCCATGATGCAGTTGGGCAGGCGCAGATCCAACCTGCTGGGTCGATGCCCTCTGGAGCTCTGGAGCCGTTCATCATCATCGCTGCCTCACGTCTCTCTCTCTCTCTCTCTCTCTGTGTCGGATCCGTTAGAGGAGAAATGGCTGCAGCTCTGTCCCGTGCCCTCAAATTACCCGGTAAGATGCGCTACACGTATTTCTACCAGACAAACAAAGGAAATAGACTTTAAACATACAATTTACTGCAACCATTATCAGTCAGGACTGCATGGTTTGAGAGGATACAGCTCTCTGTAACGATAGTGATTCATTAGATGCGCTCATTCGTCACATATTGTTAACAGTATCTGATCCATCTCAGCCCAGAATGATGGACATGTTTCTGAATGATGTAATTATTCTGTATTTGTAGATGGAGCAGCATGTAAAGCATCTCTCTCTGTGTTCTGCCTCTTAGCTACAGTAGCTGCTAGCTAATGTTAACCCAACACAAGCTGACCTCCTCTGGAGAGTAAACAAGCATTAAAGCATGAGAATAAACATTACATTATTACACTGTATACTAACGTTAATATGTGTCACAACTAGTGATGTGCAATAGCACTTGTATTATTGTAATTGTAGTATTTTTTTAAATATATATATATTATTTTCTTTTGCTTTATTTTTAGAGGTCTCCAGTTTTGAGCAGGCTACAATAATGATTTATTTATAATGTTTTATACATCAAAATAACCTTCATGCAATCATTATAAGATTTGTCATTACAAGTAGTAGTTGTAGTATTAGTAGTTACTTATGTAACAATTAGTGATGTGCAATAACACTTGTATTATAGCATATTTGTTGTAGTATTTCTTTTTTTTATATTTTCTTTTGCTATATTTTTAGAGCTCTCAAATTATGAGCACAATAACTATTTATTTATAGTCAAACATCAAAATAATCTGCAATCATAAGATTTATCATTACAAGTAGTAGTTGCAGTATTAGTAGTAGTAGTATAAATATGGTACAGATAAGATTATGTTGTAGTATTTAGTTTTTTTTATATTTTCTTTTGCTATATTTTTAGAGGTCTCAAATTATTAAATTATTAACATAAGATTTATCATTACAAGTAGTAGTTGCAGTATTATTATTATTATTATTATTGTTATTAGTAGTAGTATAAATGTGGTGCATATTTGGTACGTATACGTATATGGTGATATAAACAGTAAGCTTATTCTTGTTACTGCCCTCTGTAATAAGGTAAACTATAGTATATAAAGCATGTTGTCCTTTAAAGTTTTATGTGCCAAAACATGTATATATATATATATATATATATATATATACTGTATATAAAATGCGATTTGTTTGAGTACTAAAGGAGGGTACTTGAGTAAAATGCGTTATTGGACATTAAGACCCTTAACGTACAGAGGAAAAAAATAAACATTGGTAGCCAGAGTAAAGGAAGGATACATCTATAATGCATAAGTATTGTGAGACAATATATTAATGATTGTGTATCAATAATCTGTGTCCCTGCAGGGAAGAAGGGCTCAGAGCTCGGGGAGTACGACCCTCTCACCCAAGCAGACAGCGAGGACGAGAGCGAAGAGGACGACCTCGTGCTCAACTACCCCCGGAATGGCCTCGGCAGGGACAGCTGCCTCGGCACGGGCTCCTCCAAGCTGCGAGGCGGCAGATCGGGAAGACTCGTGGGGGCCGAAGATGATGAGGCACAAGAGGAGGACGAGGAGGAAGAAGAGGACGAATGGAGAGAACGACTCCCCAGCAAGTCCAGACAGGACAGAGACGACATGAAAGGCATGCAGTACTGGAGCCACAGGGACTCGGGCAGGGACAGGGGCGGGGAGGACAGAGGGGGGCCCGGGCCACTGGGGGGTGCCGGCCTGGGGGTTCACAGTGCCGAGGCGGAACAAAAGAGGATGAGGATGAAGAATGCTATCCGAAGTGCGTTTTTCCTGGTGCCTCTGGTCTGCGCTGCGATGCTCGTGCTTCTGTGTGCATTTCTGATTCCGTGTCAGAAGGACAAGAGGCCTCAGTGGGAGATAGCACTGGGAGATGCAGGAGGTAAAGAGAATAATGTCAAAGCTTGATACCATTTCATTACATTTTCAGTGACAAAATGACTGAAGAGTTTGAGGTTCTCTGATACTGATCCACATACAGTATAACACCACTTATAATGCTCACTTTATAAAGACTTACTTTGGAGTCTTTGTGGCTAGACAAGGCTGGCTCACCCATTAATTAGTCAGCTGTAATTATACAGGATTGTGAGCTTCACTCTACCTACCACATGATCTGTTTCATCATGCACTATGAAAAGCATTGTAGAGTGGTAATAAACAGAGACGACTCAACTCAACTTTGTTGTGGGTTCTCTGTCTAGGTGTCACTCCGCCAGCGCTGGCGTTGTGGGATATTGATGGTGATTCAGTGGAAGATGTGTTTCTGGGTGTTACCAATGACACGCATCCCACACAAGGGAACAAAGGGAACGAAAGTAAGTGAGGAATTCTTTCCTCCCCCTCCACTTTAAAGGGATAGATCAGGAGTTTGGAAGTGGGGTTGTATGAGGTACTTATCTATAGTCAGTGTATTACCTACAGTAGATGACGGTCAGCACGCCAACAGTATGGAGAAGCAGACAGGAGTTACTGCACAAAAGCAAAGCAATGTACTGCTGTGGATGGGGCCGGCAGCAAAAGTCACCTAAAAGAATGGCCCACCTAAAAAAAATCTATATCAGTTTACGCTATATTTGGAATATTTTCATTCGTCAGACAGCCCTTTCCAACAGGGAACTGAAGCCTTCACCAAAGCCACCAGACTCCATTGAAAAAATCTGTAATTTTGCCCTGCATGATAAAATTACAGTTTTTTTCAAAGGAGTCTGGTGGCTTTGGCGAAAGCAAAGACAACGGCTTCAGTTCCCCGTCAGAAACATAGACTGTATAGCTGTCTGACGACAAGATAAACCGGTGAAAATATTCTAAAAATAGAGACTGATATAGATTTTTTTTAGGTGAGCCTCTCTTTTAGGTGGCTAAAATATGTTTCGCTGACGGCCCCATCCACAGCAGTACATTGCTTTGCTTCCGTGCGGTAACTCCTGTCTGTTTCTCCAAGCTAGGGGTATGCTGACCGTCATCTACTGTAGGTAATACACTGACTATGGATAAGTACCTCATACAACCCAACTTCAAAACACCCAAACTATCCCTTTAATCCTCTGTGTGTTTTCCTGGTTTATTGATTGATGATGTTCTTTCTTCCACCCAGTTTACAGTGCGGTGGCCCTCTCTGCGGTCAGCGGTCAGGTGCTGTGGAGGAAAGTCATGCGGGAGCCTGTGATGTACATCCAGTGTGGTCTGCAGTACAGCACCCAGCCCTCACCTGTGGTCCTCCTCATCAGCAAATCCATAATCACGGCAGTCAACGGCACCTCAGGTAGGGGTCTGTTTCATGTGTAGATCACAGGACTTAGTAATTAGTAACCTTTTTGTATTTGTTCTTATATTGTCTTAGTCTGTCATTCTGAAGCTTGTGTTCATATGCAAAAAAAATGCATGTTTGAGCTAAATTCCTCTCAGCCTGCAGCTCCCCAACCAAACAAACAGAGGTAAGTCGATAAGGGCAATCCCCCCTGTGGTATTCAAACCTTTTATCAAACAGGGTCAAAGAGGTTTCCTTTCACTCCACAGGGAAAAACTTGTGGCCGGCCGGGCATGGAATTCAGAACATTGAATCCCAGGCGGTGTTACTCCCAGACCTCCAGGGTGACTCGGTCCCAGATCTGCTCATAGCCACCCTGCCTGCAGACACGGTATGGCTATGACAAGCCGCCTCCCTCTTCATGTGATCATGTTTCCACACCTTTGCATTCAGAGACTACATACCTTTTTTTCTGCTGTACTCATTTTCAGGCTGTGGATCTCTCCCTGACGTTGATCTCCGGGCAGACGGGGGCGTCGATCGGAAGTCCCGTGCCTTTCAACATCACCGGACAAGGAAAGCTGATCGGTCCTTTGCTGCATGAGACACAGCAAGGGGCTTTCTACATCCTCTTTGGACTAGGTAAAGGAATCAACCAGCAATACAAAGATCAACAGTCACCACGTGTGTGTGTGTTCAGGCTGTTGGCATTGGTTTAGGCTGTTGTTAGCATTCAGAGGAAACTCATTCAGTTCATTTACATTCAATTATTTTAACTGCAGGTGTACAAGACTTTGTGTCAATGTCTTTTTTCCTCAGGTAATGTCGAGGCCATCTCTCTGGGCGATATCTACATTCGCGCCACTGGCAAAATGCCCACAACTCCGACACTTAGAAAGAAGGATCCAGTGTGGGAGAAACTCAAGAAAACCAACTCCTCCTCCTTCATACAGATTTACAGGTACGCCTCAGTGACTGTCACATAGCTTCCACTTGTAAATCCTAATTGAAAGTGGAATGTTTTTTTGATGTATGCACTTTAATTCAATTAATTTTATTTTATTCATTTATTTGGGGGTGGGGGTAATAATTGTACTATTTTTATTTTATTTATTTTTTTATTTTTTATTAATGTCTTTAATTACACATTTACATTGTTAATAATTTCCATCTTTAAAACCATTACATTAAATTAATAATTACTTAAATAATATTTATCACAAAATAGTTTGTACTTTAAAATGTAAACTGTTTGTATTGCAGTATTCTTCATTGTCTTTAGTCACATTATTACATCGTGACAATATTTGTTGCCAGACTATTTTTTTAACATGTTATTTGATGACTTACTGGGGAAACATGGTGTTCAGTTTCCTGGGTTGTATACGCAGTGAAATCAATGACTGGTTTACTGCTGGTTTATTAGACAGATGGCGACTGATATATAAGTCCAAATCAAACTTGTGTTATGTCTCTCTAGAGGATCTGAGCACGTGGAGTTCCTGCTCCCTCTTGTGGCCGGTTTTGGTGACAACCACAACAGCCTGGACAGGGTTTCAAACATCAACTTCACCAAGAGCGACTGGATGCTGGTGTATGGCTCCAGCAAACTGTCAGTGCTCCGACAGAAGGACATACGTAAAGAATGGACCTTCAACTCAGATCTCATTCGCAGGTGAAGCCTGCTGCAGGTCACTGTGTCACTACTGACTGAGTTACCATTACATTTCTGTTACTGCCAACAATACTACTATCATGATGAGACAAAAATACAGAGGCGTAAACTGAGGTTATCGTATTTCCACCATAAATCCCAACATGACAACACTGTTCAAGCTTTTTGAACTACTGAAAAGAATTGTGCGTATTTTCTCTAAAATGTTTCTTGGCCTGTCGCAGACCACCGGCCCCAGGACACTTCAACGATGACGGAATCCTTGATCTTTTCATTCAGCATTCAGCAAATGGCACCATGAAGGTAAAACAAACAGTCCTTTCACACATCAAGGCTCAAGTTAATGCAAGGGCTATGAATAATGAATAATGTTGTGGGATCATTCCTTATTTCATGGACTATTTTGGGATTTATACATTATTATTACATACTTATATATTTATAGAAAATAACAAAAAATGAAGCATTCAAATACTGATTTGGAGGTCAATTACCATGGCAACGGTCGAAGCTTCGAAGCATTCAGGTCAGCCCTACTTTGAAGTGATTTTGAGTTTGAAAATCCATTGTAAATTACACTTTATAATTATGTTGACATTATCCTCTTTGACTCTGCATTTCGAATTATAATACAATTCTAAATGTAATTTATATTGGCCATTGATGCTATTATATAACACCACAGTATTAATATGAACATCTCAAACTGCAAAACAACTTCAATTACGCACTAATTGAAGGTTAATTTGTCTCTGTTATATAATAACGACAACGGGAAGTGTAACCAGACGCGTCACGGCTGACTTCTTTTGGATGCGCGTCAGGCTCTTGTAAGAGAGCGTGTCTTTAGACAGCGTGCTGATATATTGGCAGAGACAGTTGAATGGGGCAGGACATGCAGCCTTATATGGTATAATTGAGGCATTCCATTATGCTAATTCACAATTCTCATGAATGCACTCATTTACGCACAGGTGGCATTCATCCTGTTTATGCAGGTCATTTACACAGAGGTTTGAGGATATATCTCTAACTGACCTCTAAGTTTGCTCTAACTGTACCGGTTTTCTCCTCTTCCCTCTCTCAGGCGCAGGTTGTTGACGGGGCCAACGGGCATCTACTCTGGTCAGCAGAGTTTGTGTGTCCTCATCTTGCTTTGGAAACTTCAGCAATCTCCACCTCAACTGGAGAATCAGCTTTCCTCTTCTGGGCCAGTGATCCAATCAAAGCACAGAAGAATGTCACCAAGACAACCGTGAGTCTGCTATTAGAGAAGATTATTGAGCCTGCTGTGTATGAATCATGCAAAACTTATTGTCTTTGTTTGACCTCGAAATACTCAACTGTCCACGCTGGCTGTGTAGGTGGCACCTGGCGACACAGCGGAGCCGCTCATCAGAAAACTCTTCCTGTTGCACCCTGCATATCCCACAATCCTGCTGGAGCTCACCAGCACCACAGACACCGCAGTCACCTCCGCAGGTGAGAGTTCAAATCTACTGCCGAACAATATCTGCTTTAAAGAGGACCTATTATGCTTTTGTGATTTTTCCCCTTTCCTTTAGTGTGTTATTGTTTATAGTTTTCTTTATGCATGTAAAAGGTCTGCAAAAAAACTGCTGAAATGCCTTGCTTTGAAGAAGTTCTGCCTTTTTTTCCCGTAACGTGGTGATGTCACCAAGTAACACTAGTCACTAGGCAAGTACTAAACCTGATTAGCGGCTAGTTTGGCCGCCCTCAAACAAAGCTAGTTGGAGCGAAGTCCAAAGAGTTTGGTTCAGTTGACCAATCACAACAGAGTGGGCCAGCTGACCAATCAGAGCAGACTGGGCTGCAGCACAGCCGGTATGAGAAAAATTAGAAAAAAAAGCGTTTTTTGTTATTATTAAAGCATTTAAACATGTTCTAGTAGAACCCCCAAATACAAGTATGAACCTTAAAATAAGCATAATACAGTAGGTCCTCTTTAATGCGTAGATTTCATATCATAATCTTTAATCATTCACTATCCAAAGTCACATTACCAAGCGTCCTTGAAAAGTGAAACAAGTTTTAAGTCATACAAATGTTCTGCCTCCTATTTTGTCCTACTTTGTGTCCAACAGTGAGCTACCAGGAACGTCAGAAAGACGCCTCCTACATCACCGTATCCTCCCGACCTACACTGGACTCAGAGCCCGGCGCTCAGATAGTCAAGAGCATGAGCCTCAGAGCCGCCATCACCAAAGGACAAATAGTCCGACTAGAGGAAAGCAGCAAGCCCGGAGGACCCGTTAAACCTGGCGCGTTTGAGGTCAACAAGTTCTTCAGGGGGTTGTCCTTTAAACACCAGGTGAGAAAGACGCAAGTGTGAGATTATTTGAGATTGATTGATTACACTCGATGATAAATCTCGCTTAACTGTGTTGCTTTGTTTAGTGATGAGCCCTGCGTCACAGGGAGGAACTAAAAGGACTCACGTAAGGATGAAAGGGACACAAGTCTGTGGATAGCTGCACTAAGGAGACATTGAGAATTCATTTGGAGGTGTATATACATTTTGTTTGGTTCACTGAGTATGAATTTACCTGACATTTATTTTCTGTAAAAACATCATTTGTAGGTAGGTTTTGTTTGTATTTCTTTTGGTTTTTACTATGTTTGTACAATGAACATGCTTATTTAAATTATTTAACTTGGGAACTCTTTGAATATTTCATTGAATGTTTACGATTGTTTGGACTTGATGGCGAGAAGGGTAACTTTATACTGTAGTTTATTACGGACAGTGAAGCACAATAATCCTGATGAAAGAACATGTAAATGTGTTTACAGTATGCAGCACTCATAACTCCTCCGAGGCCAGTATATTCATGTTGTCATAAAGCCACTAATAGTGTTCTTTCCGCTCATCACCAAGCTAACAGTATATGGAGTCTGTAAATATTTAATGCTGTACAGTATTTATTGAATTGCTTTTACGTTTAGATTTTTCTTGTTTTATTTGTTGATTTATGTTGTTAAATATTTTACGGTTATATAATCATATAACTTATTGATTTTTTTTCTCAGAATATGTGGCTGCTAAAGGTTATGGCAATTTAAATGTACGCTGCAACTTCGCAATATCACCAGTTAAAGTATGAAAATCAATTCTTACTGCATCATGTGTCCTTTATTTCACTGTCTCAAATGTATGTGTTCAGTGAAATTGTGCAGACAACCGGCTAATAAGAATTATTATTAGAAAAAAGAGAGCGGTGTGGTGTTACAGTAGCGCAGGGTGGCGTTATTACAGCTCCGCAACCAAAATGACCTGTTGTTTTCCGGAATGCTACCACATCAAACGCTACAATGGATGCATCAGGTGTCACTGGCTCGGACTGTGGGCTTCACTGTGAATTGTGGCAAAGCACGCACACTAGCTATTGGATGTATGTGCATGTACTGTTCGTTGATGGGGACAGAGAGGTCAACCAGGCAAAACAATATACTGATGCGGCATTTAAAACACTTGATCTCCTATGTCAGGAAAAACCCCAGTTAATAATATGCCAAATTAGTATGATTACCAGCACCTTCCAAGTTTGGAAACTTTTTCTTTCCTCCACATGTCATGTTGTTTTGTCACTACAACTGGAACGACTTTATGGGCCTTCCTAGACTTCCTCTGCTGTGTTTTCAAGTCACCTCTGTCTGTACTGAATTCAGGGCTTTTGTTATCGACTCTGAGATAGGGCGGTCCCAGGCTGAGTATGGCAATCCATTGTAACATTTAATCGAACCACACTCCCATCTGTAATTACATTTTAGATATCCATAATAGCATTTCTCATAGTCAAAAATGTATTCTCACTAGTCAGTATGGTAATTAAAAGATATCCACAATAACATTTTTACTAGTAGAAGTGTATTTCTATATTAAGATATCTATATATATTATATAAAATATATAATATAATATGTAATATGTATATTAAGATATCTACAACTATGATTTTGCATACTATCTTTTAGGATATCCAGAGCACATACCTACAATACATTTGTGGATATCTGCAATTGCATTGTTTCTAGTTATATTTCTAAATGTAGATTTCTGAAAAATTGACTGCAGTTTTACCAGTTACAATGCCAATAGGTCCTTTTCATAGCAGACATTTTGACATGTCATTGCAAGGTAAACACAGGTGGAATTAATAACATTAATTATGGCCCTGTTCCATTTAGGTGGGCCAGGACCCTGGTAATGCGGTGCCTTCAAATGTGGTCGTGTTTATCGTGTTTACGAGATGGGAAGTCGTGTACACAATATACGTGGCGTTCAAGTGGTTAAGTCCTGAAGAACACCGCTTCTAAGCAACGGCAATAATAACATTACTGTCGGAGTCTAGAAGCCACAGAGGCTAACAATTGAGCAAGCGGGTAACATAATGCAGTAAATGCAAAGGCATAATGAGGAAAAAGATGAGGCCGTTAAGAATATCAACATTTTCCTCAGAAATGTTATAAAATTACCAAGAAAAACTATATACGACTAAAATTACAATATATGAACTTATTAAGCACCGAAAAATTAACTTCCATGTCCTCCGACATTTCTCACAACGCCAACAAACACGTCACAAGTCTTGAACTCTGAGCTTTCAGAAACTTTCCACTTACAAGGTCGTGAATACGACATGAGGGGGTCGTTTATATGGGCCCAACTCATAAACACAGTAAACACGACCCCATTTGAAGGCACCATTGGCTCACTGGAATGGCTGTGACAGTAAATAGAACGGGACCATAATTAATTGTATCAATTACACCTGTGTTTATCCTGCAATTACATGTCAAAATGGCTGCTGTGAAAAGGGCCAATAATGACATTTTTACTAGTCGTCACAATGTATTTTGGATATTCAAAATTACATTATAAATATCTGGAATGTTTTTCCATTTTGGATATTTTAAATAAAAATTATGACTAGTAACATTTGGAATGTAGATATCTGAAATGGGAGTTTTTCCTAGTAAGAATTCTACTGGAGCTCAATACACATGACCGGCAAAAGTGACTTCATTCATCCTAGGAAGAATGACGTAGTGGATATCTGAAACTGTAATTGTGGATAGGAATTGAATTACGGATATCTGAAATACATATCCAGTCTAGCTATTAAATGTTAAAACGGCTTGCTTATCGTACTGTAATTACATGAACTACTAAAGTCTTAATAAAGGGGATAACAATTGTAAACTGCAGCACATGCTCAGTGGACTTTGGTGCAAGTTGGTGGTGTTTGATCACACAATAAGCTTCACACTCTGATGAGAACATAAGCTTTGTTTAAGACACAAGGCTGGCATAAACTAAATAAATTTGAATGAACCACCAATCAAAGAATAATCTTACTAGAAAAGTGAATAAATCACAATGCACATACACTTCCAGGTTCATAAAATACTGCACCAATCTTCCATACAATCTTAAAAGGGACAGTTCATCCAAAACTTAATAAATCATATTTTTATTTTTAATAGGAGTGCGGTCTATTTCTACAAATAGTTTTAGTTTGTCAACAGCAGCATCTCTTTTAAATAGAATCACACTGCTGCTCACAATGACCAAAAGACGTTGTTGTGAACAGCTTCAATATGAGCTCCCAGTCTTTTCTATACAGGTATGTCCACTTGTCTTATCACCTTGCAGAATAAGAAGGAACTGGGTCTATAGATCAAGTTTTAGTGTGTGTTTTAGTTGAACTACCCCTTTAAGATAACCCCAATAAAACAGCTGAATAAAAGACACAACCGTGGGTATGTGAGTGTTAAGTGTGTATTTACAGTAGAGGGGAACATCTGTCACACTGGATACAAGCAAAGAGGGGTCAGAGGTCAGCAGACAGCCACACAGTTCATGGGTCATGACCCACGTAGAATTTGGACAGGAAGTCTGTGCTGCGAGGCTCCTGAGTCTCGTGAAAATAGCGCATTACGTGGGTCTTCTGCTTCCAGACGTGGATCGTTTCCTGGAGTTCCATTTTCCCCTGCGGATAAAAATAACAAACACATGAAAAATGTTTCAACACATCCTGGAAGACACAGTAAGTAATAGTCTACATTTTCATTCATTCAACTGTGATGGGATTTTGGATCCAACAACACTGAGATGAGGTACTGAGCAGCCTATGAAACAGCCTAAAAAAAGCAGATTCCAAGAACAAAATGACTAGTTGTTTCAATTAGGAAATTAAAATGATTATGGTTGATGCAGTTCACAGATCAGCGGTGGGCTGTTTTTACCTTAATGACTAACATGTCGATCACACGGGGGTCAGTGACGTGCTTGTTTTTGTTGAACATCTCCCTCACTTTGTCTCTTCCCTGACGCGCTGTGATGTCCAGCTGAAACACTGCCACTGTAGAGAAGGAGATACAAACAAAGTCACTCTGTTTCCAATACATGAACTTCACCCAGAAACTCATTTTTTAAATCATTGTTATTTAATTATGTTATTTTTTATATTTCTTATAACTAGGGCTGTGTATTGGCAAGAATCTGGCGATACAATACACATCATGATACAGGGGTTACGATTCAATATATTGCAATACAGTAAGCATGGCGATATATTGCAATTTTTTTAATTGAATTTTAGGAAACTGTTGTATAAAGAACACACCACCATATGCATAAAATTTGAGGAAAAATTGTACTTTATCATGTAATCAGATCAGTGGGATCTGCATCGTATTTATCACAGTCCCTGTAACATCCAAATCTATAGTGTTTTTGAGAATCAATACAGTATCACAAAATGTAATATGGCAATACTCTATATTTTCTTACACCACTGTTAGGCACTATGCACAGACGCTTAGGTTTGGATGTTAGTTATGTCTTATTCAGAAAAAGAAGAACGATTTATTGGGTAACCAGGCATTTGGTACGGTAGAGAGCAAGGTCAGTCCCACGCTCAGTCTTTAGGGTATCGGTGCCACTGCAATATCTTTTCGCGTTCAAAACAAGGGTCTTTAAAAAATATACAAGTTCATCATTAATATCCAAGGTGTATGGAGGGAGTTTCAATCATAATCATTACATATTGAGAATCTGAAAATACAAGTATAAATCTCCTGCCTTATCTTGAGGTATTATGGGACCGACAATGTGGAGTGCACAGCATCCAACCTGTCAGCACAATATAAACCAGTTTGTGCCTCATGTATTAACTGGAACTAAATGTACACAGATCCTCTACATAAGATGGTAGCACCCTTGAACAAGGAAAATATACACATTTCATAACAATTCACATTAACAAGTTGACTGACTGTGCTAGAAGGTGATTTCAAATATCTGTGCACCATAATCTAAAATAGGATGGTCCATCTTAAAGTAGGAACCCACAGAACACCTGGTTAGCATGGAGGAGTGCACTGTTTAGCTAGTTAAAACCAGTTTAACGTATTTCGCAACATGTAGAAAACCAATAACAAAAAAGTCTTCATACAAATGAAGGTGTTAATCCCGTTATTGCTTTTTGGAACCGTATAAATGTGGGAAGGTGTAAAATTAGGTGTTAAATACTGTAAGTATTTATGTAAGTATGAACGCTTCATGGTTTTGCTCAAGATTCAATATTATATTATATATATTATATTATATTATAATATATATTATATATTATTCTATATATTATATTCTCTCTCTCTATATATA
>CAKAOI010051267.1:0-15590 GCA_916701655.1 Sebastiscus albofasciatus
CAGTGAATGCAAGCAGGCAGCGGAGGAGAGGCTCCGGTTGCCGGTGTCTCCCTGCGGGCGCAGGAGGCTGAGGCAGGAAAAGCCAACACTAGGATCAGATCTAAATCATGTTCATGGAGAGACCTTCGTCTGGTCAGCTAACATTACTGCCAAGCAGCTGAAATATAGAGTGATATTGTGGTTTTAGCTGACGTGTGTCGCCTCACTGTTTTGAGCGATGCTCGTTCAGGTCTATTTAGAGCGAGCAAGCGCGAGCCCGACGCTGACTTTCGCTGATTTCACGGCCACAGGTGTCACTGTTAAAAGAAGCATTTCTGAAAGTTACAAATAGTCCCTTTAAATATCTGAGTATTTAGGTTTGAAAGAGATGCAGCAGATGGGTGACAAATTACAGGAAGTGTCTTGTCGTTCCACCACGCTGTTTTCATTTAATTAAGCTTTAATGATCCTTGACATGGAGTCTACTGGAGGGATGAACACCAGAGAATGGGGGTCTCTCCAAAAATCGTATCTTATCTTAATTTAAAAAGACTTATGTGAAGGATAGCATATATTTCACATCAGTTTCATTCATCAGCACGAGTAAAGACAAGACAAGATTTAGTTTTTTTAGATAAATTTGTGAATCTGTAGTTGTTTAAAGGCACTGTTTGTAACTTTTTAAGCGTATAAATGTAGCGGGTCGCCACACATGCACGCTCGCATATGTGCGTTCGCGTGTGGACGCTGCCTCTCCTCCTCTGCCTGCCTGCCTTCACTCAGACAGCGCGCGCGTTCTCGCTCAGCTCGCTCCACCTCTAGACGTGAACGCGCGCTCACTCCACACTGCAGAAGAGTTAGTAGCTCTGAGAATATCTAGTGAATGTACAGTGGACGTTTGTGCAAAAATAACTGCTGCAGCTCCTCCAGACCAACAGAGGTTTCCCGTGTCTTGTGGAGTGACGGAGCTCCTCAGCGAGTAACGTTATCGTCTCGTTACCAGCATAGTTGAAGAGTTTTGATGTTATTGCCGAGGTTTGGAGATTCTTACTGCCACTCCGATACAACAGAGGTGAATGAACTTCAGTTTGTTGTGTTCAAAGCATCGAAACTGAAATGTTAAAAATTAATTCACATACCTCTGTCAGCAGTTTCTGTTGACGTACTCTGACTTTGCTTCAGGACATAAGCTACTGCTGTTTTTTGAACATTAAAGTATGCAAACATGTTCTAGCAGAAACCCAGAATACAAGTATGAACCTGACAATGAGCATGAAATTCAATTGTGGGAGTGAATAAAACTACTGATGATGTTTAGTACCTCTTAGGTTAGCCTAGAATAACAACATGTATTGATATGCTTTATCAGTATACATTAGACACAGCTCATTTTCAGCATCAATTTAAAACCACGTGCAAAATAAAAAGCTAACATTATAGACAGCTTCAGCCAATTCAAAGTTAGTGAACAACAGAAAAAGATGTCAACAATGTCAGGAAACAAATACGATTTCCATATATTGTGTGTACTTAGGGATTCTTTTAGGAATTATGAAGCACTAATTAATATTAAATCTTTTAATTAATAAGTTACTGTATTTTTTGTACTTATTCTAAGATCTTATTATTAAGTTTTGTTAAATTATGTATTTTAAATGCACTGGAACAACTTAATGTTCGTTTTTGTAATTGAAAGCTCTGGTTTGAGTGGGAACACTTTTGCTGCTGTGGGCCTGTAAAGTCCATTAATATGTTAACTGTAATGTGATATTGGACTATACAGTGCAAATAAATGTGACTTGAATGTATGATGAAGGCCTGCTTTTACTTTTTTTGGAAAACACTACACAGCATGCATACAGTCACATTCATCAGCGACTGTTACCTACGAGAAGTGGGTATCTGCCAGTGTTATTGTGACCTGCCCCACTGGAGGAGAAGACACCGTTAACTCACGCCTTAAAACCGGGTTCACCCAAGACCAGGGGTCAGCAACATATAAGACATCATAAGAGCCTGTTTTGGCCCCAAAAAATAAAAAACATCAGTCTGGAGTCACAAATTATTTGACCCTTATAATGAAAGCAACACATATTAAGTCTAAATTAGCCTATCAACATTACTAATATGTCTAAAGGGGTCTACCTCTACAGGTGGCATCCTGTCTCCCGCAGCTCCAGGTACTCAACATCTGTACCGCTGCATTTTACAGGTGGTTACATTAACCCTCCTGTTGGTCAAATTTGACCCGTTTTCAAACGTCATTATATCATAAATATGGATTTCTTTTAATCTAATTGCCTCAAAATAACAAGGATGGTTGCTTATAGTGGTCTTTGATGGCTGAACTTCTTCCTCCTGCTCCTCAGGCTTCTGTTCCTCTACGTACAGGTGTTTCCATTTAACAAGTGACAGTGTTACCTGGTGACATTCAACCAAATGTATATGCATACTTGCAATACGTTTTATGTAACTGGTTGATGTAGATCAGGGGTCAGCAACCTTTACTATCAAAAGAGCCATTTTAGGCAAAGAAAAAAAAAAATCTGTTTGGAGCCGCAAAACATTTAAGCATTGTGATGTAGGGAAAAAACAGCAGTTTAAGTATATAGTATGTAAGTCTAATGCAGTGAGGACCCAAGTGCAAATGTACTACGCAGTATTAGGGCCACATTGAGGGGAAAAAAATCGGAGATTTTGAGAATAAAGTCATAACTTTACAAGAAAAAAGTCGTAATATTGTGATAATAAAGTCATAACTTTACAAGAAAAAAGTCGTAATATTGTGAGAATAAAGTCATAACTTTACAAGAAAAAAGTCGTAATATTGCAAGAGAAAAAAGACCCGTCCATATGGCACTGCTGTCAGCTCTCTGAAACTGTGGTATCCATGCACAAAACCAGAGCCATGGACTGACACTTACTGCTTTTCAACAGAGACTTGAAAACAATGCCCAGTTGATGTCAGTTATTGAGTTTCACACCTGGAATTCTGACACTGCACAAAAAAACATTCATAAAACCACAAAACCAACCACTGAGGGGCACAATTTCATAAAAACATTACAAGACATATGAGAGATGGTAGATATCAGTGGAGCTATCCTCTTCTTAACCCCCTGAGACCTGCGGGATCTAGTAGGTTCAGTTTTAGGGCTAGAGTGAAGACACATATATCATATAAACCTATGAAACCTAAGGAATCTATTGCTACCATGTCGGGAAAGAAGCTAAATAACACTACAACTTTGGGCTAAATTTTAAGGAGAAACTGGCATGGTCATTTTCAAAGGGGTCCCTTGACCTCTGACCTCAAGATATGTGAATGAAAATGGGTTCTATGGGTACCCACGAGTCTCCCCTTTACAGACATGCCCACTTTATGATAATCACATGCAGTTTTGGTCCAAAAAACTGCATTTTCTTCATGCAGTATATGCAGTATGAATCCTGTGGATCCAATGAGCCCAACTGTATTCATGTGTGATGATGTTAGTCCCCATAGGAGACATTTCATTGTAGTGAGACCATTCTTTTTAAACTTGACCTCACTGTATAAAATGACCTGTGGTGACCTCTAGGATAATCACAGCCTCATGAAACTTTACAGCCACAAACTAGAGACCTAGAGCATTCAGAGGATGGATGGCTTTCCTAGCTAGAATGACAATAAGGGGGTTTCTGAGCAGTTTACACAATAGAAGTGCTCGCCATGCAATCGCTGAAAAATGCAATTCTTGCAGAAATCTCCAAATGTCAAAAGTTTTTGAAACCAAATCACAGCATGGCTTTTTCTATGGTGTTCCTCGAGGTCTTGGTGTCTTAATGTGGTATTTTGGAGGGATTAATGATAATTTTTTTATCAATTCTTGAGAGGTAAAAAAATGGTTAAATTTAGCACCAAATCTGTGTAACAAATGGTGTCAACCCAAAAATTGCTGAAACAACTTATGAGACATAATAGAGCATGGGACTGACCATCACATACTTCTATCATAATGCTCTAAACCCTTATACACTACAATTAATTTTAAATAATTAAACTTGACCTCACTGTATAAAATGACCTGTGGTGACCTCTAGGATAATCACAGCCTCATGAAACTTTACAGCCACAAACTAGAGACTAAGAGCATTCAGAGGATGGATGGCTTTCCTAGCTAGAATGACAATAAGGGGGTTTCTGAGCAGTTCCCAGAACAGAAGTGCTTGCTATCCAATTGCCGAAAAATGCAATTCTTGCAGAAATCTCCAAATGTCAAAAGTGCTCGCCTAACAAATGTGTGTTTGGTCATCTCTTTCTACTATCCCTTTTTACTGACTGGAAAGGAAAAAGCCCGCTCTCACTGTGGAAGGACGATGAACAGCTTCCCTTTTCTTTTTTTACATTAAAACGTGATTTCATATGTGTCTATTTGTGTGTTTTCTGATGAAACTGGCACAATGTCCTCTGTGCGTCATGGAAGATGTGAAAAGGCAAGCTATCATTGGCTGGGTCCAACGTGTTGTCTGCCCTATCTCTCTGCCAAGAATTTATGACTGCATATTCTGTTTTAAATGAAATTAGACACTATCCAATTTCTTCCCTTTCGCTGAGGAATAAAAAACAAAGGTAAACTGTGAAATACTCCTCCGTGCTGCGTTGGTGGATATTCAAGAACCAGACTCAATCATATGACTGTAACACACATGCTTTATTGCACATCAAACCAGAGGCCATACGTTGGATAATGACAAGAATGTGATGACAATAAGATGTCTGGATATGTTATAGTCCCTCCCCATCAGCCATGTAACAATCTACTAAATCAAAAACAATGAAAGCAACAAAACACAACTGTGTTTAGAAATCCTGAATTCATTTTACACACAAAAATGGGATGTTAATCCAATCAGAGCAGACTGGTTTCTACAATTAGCATGCTACAGATGTTCTTCAGTCCTTGTCAGGTAGCCTGTTTATATAAGAAAGATAGTTTGACAAAATAAATCCTAACTCTTAATCCACTGAAAAGACTTTTTTCAGATGGCATCCATGTTTGGAAACTCCATCGGCCGACACTGAAACTGAAATTTGGTGGAAAGCTCTGACTGATATTAGGCCATGAGGTAACTACTACAACAAAGGTCAAGAAAGACTTTAATGCTCAAACATCCAATAAATTATATACAAGACCAAAATGTCAAAAGCATTGCTGCAACGTTCATTACACTCAAAAATACAAATAGCGCAAACAGCATATTGATGACGAAGCCTCATCAGTAATAGAGCTACAAATATAAATTTAGTCTTGAGGGCGGCGCTAGAGGAAAGCACGAACGCACTCAGCGAATTCAATGACATCCTGACAGTTCCATTTAAAATTAAAGGTCCAGTGTGTAGTCTGGCAATGAGGTGAGGACAATGCAACCAAATGAAGCCTCTCCCGTGTGCCAAGCGTTTTGGAGCGTTACGGTGTCCGACGCAAAAACGCGGATGGTCCTCTCTAGAGCCAGTTGGAGCACAGTCAGTGCGTGGAGTGTGTGTGTGTGTATGTGGGGAGTGAGTGGTGAAGCAAGAGAGAGAGAGAGAGAGCGGTGGTGGCGGCAACGGGAGTGTTATCGACTCCGGCCCAGTGCAACCATGGATGTATCAAGAGAACTGGATACAGCGTTGGAGGCGGGTCCCGTTCATTCCTATGAAAGCTGCTCAGTGGTACAAGAAGCTAAAAATGGCGCGACTTCCGAGTGGAAAAGTACTCGGATCTTCCGGCGATTTTCCGCATCCATTGGGCTCATGGAGCGGGCATGGAGTCACAGCCGTCACGCTGTCGTCACGGCTTGCTAACTGCACCTCCGAGCCCTAGCTCCAGCCTCCGTCTGGGTCTCATTCACATGAACGGAGGAAGGGAAATAACTCTGGATTCAGCCATTAGTGCAACTTTTAGTATCTAATGATTTAAATAAGGACTATTCAAGTGTTCATACTGGGGAGTTGATTCACCCCAAAAAAAAAATTATCCGCTGAGTTACAGACGTCTCTTTCCCAATATAAGTCTATGGGAAAAAGTATTTTTGGGCCCAATGTCATCACGTGACGGACACGGAAGCTGTAGTACCACCGTTTGGTCACTAAGAAAATTGGGATCAACGACCGGAGCTCTTCCTGGGGGGCTTGGTGAAACACGGCGGACTCCCTGGAGAGAGGACCCGCTCCCTACGTAGATATAAACGACTCATTCTAAGGTAACGAAAACACAACGATTCTTATCATCAGGTGATTATACACTCAAGAAAACATAGTTATTAATATTATATTCTATTACTGCCAATAGATCCCCCTCATTGTTACACACTGGAGGATATTTTGGCCTGACTGTGGCTCTAGGGGAAAGGTCACAAAAACATTCAGCATCGTCTTCTGGGAACCAGTTATGATCTCAGATTCTCAGATACACTAAACTACTGTACACTCTCCTACTGTTAGCAAGTTTCAAAATCACTTTCCCTTTGAAAGCCTTACAACATCACACACAGGGATGACTCACACTTATTGCACGGTCAATGGTGACGTAAACCATCCAAACAAGGAC
Organism: Sebastiscus albofasciatus; assembly: GCA_916701655.1. NCBI lineage: Eukaryota > Metazoa > Chordata > Actinopteri > Perciformes > Sebastidae > Sebastiscus > Sebastiscus albofasciatus. The sequence continues at coordinate 6,552 of CAKAOI010051267.1, forward strand.
TTTACATCATCCGTAGTAAATAACACACAATGAAACATTAGTCATACGAGACTTACTTCACATGCTCACAAGCTGATGAGTAATGTCTTTTGACTGATACGACTTTGAGATTACCTCTACCATATCATCACACATTGCAGCAGACTGTATCACTGTTTCCAGTTATTTTAAACTCATAACCCAGTTGGCCTGACTTCACCCTGCATGCATTGGGAGTTTAGGGGATCTCCTCCGTCAGGGAGCTCGAGGGCTGCTGGTCAAATGTGTATGTGTGGAAGCTGAATACTTCATACTAGACATATTACATCACAGACAATGGCAAAATACAGAAAAGACAGACACATCTGGAGATCGCCCCCACAGTAATAATGTCATGTCACTGTTGGACAGCAAAAAACAAGTGATTCATTTCCGATGACTTCATTTACTGAGCAAAGTTACCCTCACACTCCAACTCTGTTTCAGTCAGTTATCATTTTTGGCCTCTGTGATCTACTTTTTCTAGCTTCGTTTCAACCGTTCTTTAAACTTATAATCATCCTTATAAACCAGTTTATGGTTTGACTTGATGAATGGATGTGTAGTGTAACTGCTCCTCATACAGGAAGTACTTTTCTCTTATGTTTTGGTGCCTTCAAATGAGACTCGTGAGCTCGTGTTTACAACATGGGAAGTCGTGTACACGGTATGCGTGGCGTTCAAGTCGTGAAGAACACCGCTGCTAAGCAACGGCGATATTAACGTTACTGTCGGCGTCTAGAAGCCACAGAGGATAACAATTTAGCACGCTAGCAAGCGGGTAACATAATGCAGTAAATGCAAAGACATAATGACAGAGGAAAAAGAAGAGGCCGTTTGGGATATCGCCATTTTCCTCAGACATATCATAAACTGACGAAACAAAACAATATACGACTAAAAATACATTATATTAACTTATAATGCAACGAAAAATGTACTTCCTTGGCGTCCGCCATTTTTAACAACGTCAACAAATACGTCGCAACTTGGAGCTTTCACTAACTTCCTACTTACGAGGTCGTGAACACCACAAGAGAGGAGGGCGTTCATATGGACTCCTCTCGTGAACGCGATAAACACGACCCCATTTGAAGGCACCATTTCTCCACAAACATTTTAGAAATTTGAACCATGCAGCTATACCCTAGGAGCTCTACAAGTTGTGTCAAGTTGGCCTTGAATAAAACATGACGATGACAAAGCAGGATCACTTACACACACATACTGTATACTGTAGTTATTTCACAAACTAACAGCAAGTGTCATTAACTGGTAAAATGGAGAGTTTAGGATACGAGTTCTGCATTTGAAAATTGAAACACAAACTTCCCAATCTGTACGTTCAGCTCTATGAGATTCACAATACGACGACATACACAACACAAAAAAAATCCAGAAGTCTGATTCCATTTGTAATGAAAGCCCTTCTCAGCAGATGATAGATGTATTTGTATTGCGGAGTTTTAAAGCCCCCCCCCCTCCAGTGTATTTTGGCATTTCCATGATATTTCATATTTATTTGAGTCATTTTCTGACTAAGTTGTGCTCAAAGTTAAAAAAAAAAGAAAAAGAAGGTTGTTGGTAAAATGGGAATATGACGTATGACTATAGTAGAAGCTGCAGGTCATAGGTCATCCACCGAGCTTACGCAGGCGCACTCGTGTTCGTTTGAGTCTGAGCGGCGGCAAACCGATAAATCTAGTTAGTTAGCCAGGTAGGTGTCGTTAGTTAGCCCAACTTGTTGCATTAGCTAACTGAGTGTTTTCATTTTATTTTTATTTTCCTCCACTTTAACTTAGTGTGTTTATTTTCAGTCAACCCAAGAAGATTACACAAACACCCTGACTGTCTCTCTCACTCGCTCTCTTCTTCACCGTCTCCTCCTCCTGCAGGAGATAAAATAACGGAAAGCTGCCGATACCGGAGGTTTGCGGGTCTCTAACAGATCCGGACGATGGGGCGCGCACAACTTTCAGCCCAACGGAAAAATACGAGAGTAAAATTCCCGTCAAGAGAGATAAACAAATTGCGGAACTCATCATCACACTCACACATTACAGGAAGAAGAGGAAGTCTGTAATAATGACCCACACGGCCACATCACACAAACATGTTGCAACTTCCTCCCATGAGCCATCAGTATTTATAGAAACTTTCCTAACAGACAGATTTGCATAAGTGTTTTAGATAGCCACAGATCAAAATACAACAAGTGTACTAAATGCACACACGTGTGTGCGTGTGTGTGTGTGTGTGTGTGTGTGTGTGTGTGTGTGTGGTCCATTAGCTCAGTAGTTCAAGGTAGGTGACGGGGACTTTGCCCTTTTCGTTCCCCCGTTCTCCAATCAACCAATCAGGGTCCATTCCTGGTACGGTGTATACAGTAATGAGCTGGAGAAACGAGAAAACAAAACAAAGGAAAACATTTTAAGATACATATGGCAAAAAAAATGTTTTACCAAAATGAAGCTATTCAAACAAGAAAATGACTCATACTGAGGTTGTTCTTACAGGAAGGAGAAACAGAAAGTATTACGTTGCAGATCATGTGTAGACGTTTGCATCATCTCCTTCCTTACACTCTTCGGCTGCAGACTCATTATCTCAGTCTGCGTTTTGGATTTTGTCTGATGTTATTGTTTAGTCTATGTACTATCAGCGCAAGATTTTCAACTTGTCTAGACGCCCAACAGATTCCAACATGCTCTCCACATGAAATCGGTAAAAGGCGTGGTGGGTGACTTTATTTGTACCCGTAAGTAGATTTGTAGATTTTCAGCAAAAATAGAGGATGGCATCCGTATTGACAATAAAGTAGAGAGCACAGACAAAAGACAGACACTACAAAAATAGAGGACAAAGAGTACTAAAAAAGGCTTACTGGGATCAAGACCTAGCAAAAAGAAGGCCACAAGAACAATATAAAAAAAACACTGAAATATCAGGACAAAAGTCACAATAAAACAACAAAAGGATAAACTTTCCATAAATATGTGCAAATGTTGCAAGGACTTCCTCCGACCAGATGGGAGAGGCTGGAACTCATCAGACAGAGGATGTTGTTTGAGACAGAGGATGTTGTTTGGCTAACCGCTGTAACTGACTGGTGTACAGGGACTCGAAACTCAGCTGTGAATGGACCATTTCCCTGGACCATTTAACTATCTGACTCAGTCTATTTCTGTCCTTCAGAGGCATATTACCAATTGAAAAGCACACTTTGTTTGATAGAAACCCATTAACTCTGACTCTCTGTGTTCTGTTTGTTTAAAAAGTCTAAAATCCAGCCCACAAGGGTGTTATTGAAAGGGACTGTTTATATCTTCTTACACTTAAAAATCAATCCGGGTCGGTGTCCCATGCGTGTTCGCGTGTGGCTACGCTGTTCAGACTCAGACTCCAACACAAACTACACTGAAGCACCAAAACCGCAAAGTTGTATCTAGTGAAGCCCGTCTTGTAAATGGAGTTGGCCGCGGTCGGAGGACGCGGGGGAGACCGTAGCTTTGGTCTCCAGGACCGGAGTCTCTGCGGTTCTCTGCTCCTCTGCCTGCCTGCCTTCACGCACTCAGCTCGCTCTACTCTCACGTGCATGCGCGCACACTAGACACTGCAGAAGAGTTAGTTTAGCTCTGAGAATATCTAGTGAATGTTCAGTGGGCTCCTCCAGACCAACAGAGGTTTCCCGTGTCTTGTGAAGTGACGAGGCTCCGCAGCGTGTAATGTTATCGTCTCCGACCGGGTGCCGGTGTTTCCCCTGTTCTCTCCAGCCGCGGTTGGGAGGCTGAGGCAGGAAAAGCCAACACTTGGATCAGCAGTGATTCATGGAGAGACCTCCGTCTGGTCAGCTAACATTACTGCCAAGCAGCTGAAATATAGAGTGATATTGTGGTTTTAGCTGACGTGTGTCGCCTCACTGTATTGACGGATGCTCGCTCACATTCACGTAGCGCGTGCACACGGGCGAGCAACAGGACGCTGACTTTCGTTGACTTAATGCCCACAGGTGTTGCTGTTAATAAGAAGTTTCTGATTTTTACATACAGTCCCTTTAAAAGAAGAGGAAAAGTCAATGAATAAAAGCCGGGCATGACACTCATTTCCCTCCAGGTGTTTAAAAAGCAGGTTAAGCAGAGTGAGTGTGGCATCGTCTACTCCTCTGTTAGGCCGATATGCGAACTGCAGCGGATCAAGTGCATGTTCGGTGTTTTTTTAAACCACACGTTTTGGAGCTTTTTACTGGTACAGGGTTGTCTCCAACATCACTTTTTCGTTTCAAAAAACCCGCTCCATTTTGTGTCACTGCATCTAAAAACATTAGCTATGTCTGTAAAGGGGAGACTCGTAGGTACTGTAGCCATAGAACCAGCTTTCATTCAGATATCTTGAGGTCAGAGGTCAAGAGACCCTGTGAAAATCGCCGTGCCAGCTTTTCCTCGCCAAAATTTAGCATAACTTTGGAGCGTTATTTACCGCTCTTCCTGAGAAGCTAGTATGACATGGTTGGGACCAATGGATTCAATAGGTTTTTAGCCAACTACAACCTCTGAAAGACAGAACAGCAGCCGTTGGATTTTTAAGAGGTTAATCTAAGCATTTGGAAGCCCATTGATGGCGCTTTGAGGCCCACCAGTGGGCCAGACATAGTTTCTTGTGTAACAGAGATGTTTGTGTGTGGGGTGCCTCAGAATATCCTACTGTACCTCATCAGCCAACAGGGAAAGCTCGCTGGCATCATGAGCATCGTAGTCATACAGGACCTTGGCCTTTCTGGTGCCAGTGACAGGAAGCTGCATCTGCTCCATCGCCAGCGTGCTGGGCCTTTGGCTGGATGAAGAGGAGACCGTGGCTCCAGGAGATGAAGGTCCAGTCAGGAAAGCAGAGGAGACGGGGTCGGGGCAGACAGCAGCGGTTGGGTGAGGAGCGCTGACGGCATTAGCACATCTGCGTGAACATTGTAAAACAAATGAAGGGGTTAAGTAGTTGAAGTGGATTTCCAGCTTATTTATTTTTGTGGTGAATCAACGCATAAGCATGCGTAAGCAGTACTCCTCAGCGGCTCGCATGTTGAAACCACAAACAGGCAGATTGAATGACTGCTGACAATGTGGCTGTGGTCAAGGGGTTGACCTCCGCAGACCGCAGGTTGCGTCATCATCCAGATGTGTTTTTCTTTATGTTGAGATAAGCGGTAAGCCGCAGCCGGATGGCTTTCCTAGCTAGACCGATAATAAGGTGGTTTCTGAGCAGTTTGCTCGCCATCCAGTCGCCAAAAATGCAATTCTTGTAGAAATCTCCAAATGTTAAAAGTTTTTCATCCCAAATCACAGCATGGCTTTTTCTATGGTGTTCCTCAAGGTCTTGGTGTCTTAATGTGGTATTTTGGAGGGATTATTGATCATTTTATAAATTCTCGAGTAGTAAAAGAATGGTTAAATTTAGCGCCAAATCTGTGTAACAAATGGTATCAACACAAAAATTGCTGCAACAACTTATGAGACATGATATTGCATGGGAATGGAAATCATTTAATTCTATCATAATGTTCTAAACCCTTATACACGTTCACAATTAATTTTAAATAATTAAGCAATTAATTCAATCATGTTTATTTCTGATTTATGACTAGAACAACTTGACACACAGTGCTGAGCTGCATCTCAAATTAATCTTCTATGTGTGACATCTACTGTTGACCTGCTATCTCCCCCTAAAGACCCGCTTTACCCCCCTAAAAAAGACAAAAACGGGCCTATTGTGGGTTTCAGAGTGGCTTTACAATTAGAGAGGCCCTTTCCCCACACTGTTTGACAACATCACACATACAGTATATCTGTTATCTCCTTGCTCCAACACTGCAATGAAGTTATATGACATTTACATTTATGTTCAAACTCATAGCTGCACATTATGGAGTCATAAGAGTACCATAATAAAGAATAAATCTGTCAGAGAATAACAAAATAAAAGTGGAAATATAAAGAGGAATAAATAAAAGAATAAATAAATGTGGAAATATAAATATAAATAAATATAACAAAACTTATATACAGTACATATAGCATATGATACAAGTCTGTTTTAGGCCTGTTATATAAACAAATACATACTATCTGAAGTGAATGTTTTGCAGAGTCAAGCTATTTGTGTGCATATGGAAATAGTTGGTGCAAGTGCACACATAAACTGTGCATATTTGCTGTCCAACAAAAACTGTACTCACTAAAGTAAAAAGCAAACCTACAGCATTGACTACTAATATGAATAATCGGCACTGAAACCAGCTTACAGGTGCACCACCGCCAACCGCTGAACTGGTGTAGCACAGAAGACCGAAGTGAATTGTGGGATACATTGGCACTGAATACCTCGGTACTAGGAGACGTGTGCATTCATGTGTGCATTCGCTGTGGTGGTAGGATGTACTGTCTGATGCGTTGATTAAATTGTCTACTCCGGTTTCCTGTACGTAGGTGTTGCCGTTATACACAATATAAGAATGAGCCTTGGTGACATCGACTCACTTAGTGATTAATAGCTTCATCCGTTCATGCAGAATAATTAAGGACATGCGAATGTGTGTGTAGACACGTACCGTTACTGGATTTAACATTACTGCAACAATTTAGCCACAAATTCGTCCTGTTTTCTCGGCAGTCTGGGTGTTGATCTGACTCAACAAGGCATCAGCGTTTTGCTCAGAAAAGTCCAGTAATGCAATATGTGTCATCATTGAATAATATTGCGCACTTCCAGCTATCTGTGTCAGTTGGAGGAAGGATACTGGGTGGTCTGCGGTTAAGTCTGTGGTTAGCTCTGCCAAACAAGACAGTCTGACAAATGTGACCTTTAAAATGTAATTCAAAACATTTTGAAACTTTTTCTTTCACAAATACCTTTTGACCTGAGTGACCGAGCTACAAAAGCTTTGTCCTAATGCATACACGTGTTAACAGATGAGGCTACCGACAGCAACCACACTCACTTGTTGAGCTCCCTCTGAAGGTCCTGCATGTAGTGATGACACTGGGCGTAGTAAGTGGCCTGAGCCTCCGCAAAATCCTGTAAACAACGCAGGTGGTTGAGCTGAGGGGAGAAAGGAAGAGATGAACTCAGTATGAGGGGAATCCTCAGCAGAACACAATGATAATCGCTTTAGAGTCACTCTTGATGTTTGTTTTTAAAGCCATTAACATCCTTGCCCCACTTTATTTGTCTGAGAATTGAACTCTCAGCGAGCATAACGGGGCTTTGCGGTCATCAGGTCAACTTTTTTTAGAAGTCCCAAGGTCGAGGTATAAGCTGTGGGGTGATCGTGCTTTTGCTGTCGCTGCTCCTAAACTACGGAACAAGTTACCCCCTGCGGTCAAATCGGAGATACAGGGTTCCACGATTTAATAAGGTTAGACTGAAGCACTCTTTTGTACATCAGTCAATCCTTAAACTAAATATGGAGCCTAATCCCAGATCAAATGTGCGTTAAAGGGCCCTGAATATCGTCTTCTGTGATTGTATTGTTTAAATGTTTGTATCCTTGTTTATTGTCTTCGTCCTTTTTGTGATGTTGTAAATGGAGCTGCTGTTATGCAAAACAAATTTCAGACCTGTCTGACATTAAAGTATTATCGTATTATCGTATATACGCACTGTCACTGACCTAGTACTTTTTAAATCTAAGCTCAAGACTTTTTTATTTAGATTGGCTTTTAATACCTATAGTAGCCCTGTGCTTTTTAAGTGCCTTTTTATGATTTTATGATATGTTATGTTTTTTATTCCTGTTATTTTTTTATGTTAATGTCAAGCATTTTGGGTGCCTTTTGGTTATTGCAAAGGGCTATACAAATTAATGTTGATTGATTGATTGATTGATACTGTATATAACAAACATTATAATCAGAGACGAGGCACTAGGCACCTGATTGGACAAATGCTTTCACCCACATTTTGACCCACAGTGCTGAGCAGCATCTCAAATTAATCTCCATGTTCCCAGCTTTCAGATGATGTACACCACTTCTATGTGACATCTACTGTTGACCTGCTATCTCCCCCTAAAGACCCCCTGTATACCCCTACAAAAAAGACAAAAACGGGTCTATTGTGGATCTCAGGGTGTTAACTCAGACAGTATGTCGAACTGGTTAAAATGACGCTGGTCACTACTAGGACAATGAGTTCACATAAGTTCATTCAAAAGATGTATTTGTCCCGTCAACTACATAACTGTTCTTCTGTTGTGCGGTTTAAACTCCAGTTGAAGAGCGTATCAATCTCTCTTTGTCTTTCATTTCCCTCAGCGGACAGCACAGTGCTTGCTATCACTGTAATGGTGCCAAATTTCACTGAAGTTGGATTTTCAGGAGCATGAACATGTGTTCAGTTAATCTGTGCAATACCCCAGACAACCATAAAACACAAATTCATGGTGCTCATTTCCTGTAAACTGTTAGTCTGGACAGTCAGGGGTCACTGACTAACGGTTTTCCGTCTGCGAAGGCTCTCAGAAATCCAATAAACTTCATCATAACACTCACATGTGTGCTGCTGATGCCTTCCAGCAGCAGTCTGGTGACCTCAGCTTGCCGATCAAACTCCGTCTGAGCGACGCGAAGCTCGTGCTCTGACTGCAGGTGGAAGTGACAGGACAGGATATTAAAAGGGCTGTATAATATATACATGTAATGCTTCTCATCAAACATTTAGATACAACCAGATCCATCCATTAGTGAAGGTTACTTACTTTGTCCACTTCCTCACTCAGCAGCTGAGAGAAGCAGCATGAGAACAGAGAAAAGCAGTAATTAACCATTCTCAGACTCAAACATCGAATATAAAGATCTATAAGCTACGTCCGTGCTTCAGTCTAGCCCAGGGGTCAGCAACCTTTACTATCAAAACAGAACTTTGCGAGAAAAAATTCGTAATATTACGAAAAAAAGTTGTAATATTACGAGAATAAAGTCATAACTTTACGAGAAAAAAAGTCTTAATATTATGAGAATAAAGTCATAACTT
>CAKAOI010051271.1:0-25518 GCA_916701655.1 Sebastiscus albofasciatus
TGAGGCTCATTGCTCGACCATATCACACACACACACACACATACATACACAGACGAGCACCCCGAAACTCCACTCTGTCTTCCCAAATCAAAAGAAAGACCCTCACAACTAATTAGAGACAGAGGTGAGCGTAAACACCACATGCTGCCTCACTGGTTCAAGAGATCACGCTTGATGTGAAAGCAAAAAACAAATAATTGAAGAACACTTTATTTTAAAAGTGCAGTGTTGACAGTCATCTATAAGATGGCAAAATAAATAATTTGAGTGACCGCATTGGTCTATCCAAATCAAGAATGACCCCAGATTCTACAGTCCACTTTTCTAGACCTGAAATTTGTTTGGTAAATTGTGTTCCGCCAAATCTGAGAAACCTCAGTCCGTCTGTGTTTTCAGATCTGCTATTTGAAGTCCTCAGTCGGACCATCACCTCCCAGGTCTGAGCCATGGGAGGAAAGGGCTGCATCCTAAAAAGGGCCATTTATTGGCTCAAAGAGTCATCAGGGGGTCTTTACACTCTGAGAAGAGAAAGAAATAACAATTCAACGGATCCCGCTATATAAAATAAGACAAACAAAGTAGCATTTGTCAACATAGGCAGTAGACTTCAAAGTGCCATTACAATGCCTGTGGGCATTACTGTCATCAGTATATTGACTTGAGGTGCTCTGATGGAAAGGCACAGACACTGTGTGGTGTGTAGAAATTGCTAAAGTTAACCCAGACAGCCACAAGATGAAGCTTATACATGTGAATGGGCCTCATGCAAGAACATTTTCTGTAGCCTCATCCTAAACCTCTTTCTTTTTCTCTGCAGGGTTTGCTTGTACTTGTTCCAAGTCAGATTCAGCAAACTCTCTTAAAGTTGCAGAAGGCAGTATATTTTTGACATCATTGGGCAAAAATCCCATAATAACCTTTCAGCATATTGTAATTCAAGTGCTCTGAGAGATAACTAGACGTCTGCACATCCTCATGGCTCTGTTTTCAGGCTTTAGAAAATCTAGCCTGTGACGGGAGATTTTGACCAATCACAGGTCAGTTCATTGAGAGAGAGCGTTCCTATTGGCTGTGCTCCAGTCATGTGACCGGAACTTGGTGTTCCTTCAAATTTCACAATGGCAGTGGCGTCACAAACATTCTCATTTTACAGCTAAACAGCACACTACAAGATGATTCTGAAAACATTTGAGGAGAGATATAGGCATTAACGTAACATAATATTGATTCACATTTGGACAGCGCTGCCTAGTTTGACCGTTTGGTTGGAGTTTGCGAGTGACTGACAGCAGGCTCCAATAGAGAAAGAACAGAAGGTGATGTTTCACTGTTGGGTTTTATAACAGTCATCTGGACACTGACCTGCATAAACCCCCTGATTTTTGTTCATAGCAGAGATTTGGTAACTGCCATAAATTCTCTTAAATCACTCATACGTCAATTTAAGATTCAATCATTTCATACAAGTGGTTCTTGCATGAGGCCTAAAGTCTCAAATTCAAGTGCTGGTACAAGAGAAGCAGGACCTTAAAATAACGGCATTGTAACAAATGTGTTCTTTCGCTAATATCCACTGGTAGGTTCATAAAATGTGTTTTTTTTTATTTTTGGGAAAGGGATTGAGTGTTGCTTTTACCGCTGTCAGAGAGTCTGGTCCAGTATAATTGGTGTGTGAGTGCCAAGAGAACGAAGATACGGGTTTTGACCGTGTCTAGAGGAAACTGAATACTGTAGCATTTTGAAAAACTTAGATTCAAACATCTCACTGAATGTGTTTTTATAAAGACACTATTTACTGACACAATTGAGAACCTCCCCCTACAGTTGACTTTTTGGTTTTCACCTCCACCAGACCTCAGAAACAGAAGTGACCATTTTTGTGCATTAGTGTTCAAATACTGTACGCTAATCACAAAAAACTTGCTTAAAGAAGTGTATTTGTAACAGCAATTTAAGCTACAAAGGTTTTTAGTGATGTTTTGTACATTGATATTCTAAGAAGTCTTGTACAGAATTTCAGAGCTCACTTTTTTATTTATTTGTTCAGGATCCTTTTGGTTTTCTCGTTCCTCTAAACTGACATCAGCTTTGTATTGAATTGGACTCTGGTGTTGTGTTTTGGAATAACTAGCATGCCTTGTAACTAAGTAGAAATGCCTGTTAATGCTAATTTTGGATGTTTGTAAAAAAAAAAAAAAAAAACTGCTTCACTTTGAAAGGGACTTTTTTCCCCCGTCTGTCAGTAGTTGGAATGGAAATTAGAATATTTAAGGTCTGCTTTGTACATTTTTTTTCCAGCAAAAAATACCCTGTACAATAATACATTGTAAAGTAAAATATATGTTTATTGTACTGCTGTAGTCATGTAATTATTTGTTAGCTCTCATCTGTGGACATCTTTTTTTATTCAGCCCCTAATCACATGAATATTTGTTTTGATTATGTGACACATCTACCTATGTGGTTTGTGTCAAGAAATTTAAGTTGGTGCATGTTTTCACAGCAGCAGTGGGCACCAGAGGGTGCTACAGCTCTTTTATACTGAACAAATCCCTTAGCTGTTCACTGGGTTGTATATTATCATCATATTTAACATGAACAAGTCATTGTTGTGCTGCTGGGAAAGTGGATTCCAGTGCCTCTTTACAGTCCATCTTTATTTGGAGGCTAGTTGGTAAGTTGGATTTGAAGGCCTTGATGAACATATAGTTTTAAAGAAAATGCTCCACTCTCTTTGTTCTGTCAACCAGTTGATTTTCATTTTATCTTTCAGTGAATGAGTGTGCCTAATCGACCACCCATGATTTCTGGCAACACATCTCATTTCCTTGCTAAACAGGTGAATGAGATAGTCCATTATTATATTATCAAAGAGGAAAGCCTCCCTGATTATGTGGGTTTACAAGAGCATCAAGACATAATCCTGTCTACAGAGAGACCACAGCACTGTGCCCTGTAGGGAAAAATATGTCTTTTAATATATTTCAGATGGAGGCTTTATATTAAATATTTTACAAACGTCAATTAATTTTATAAATCTGTATCCCTTAATTCAGCAGGCATCACCCACATGACTCAACAATAACAGTATAGGACACCCCAACCATTATATCCTCAGTAGGTCTCGCCCTTTTCAACATACTATACTATGACTTTCATTTTTTTGACATACTATACTGACTTTTTAATTTTTTTGACATACTATAACTTTTTTATTTTTTCAACATATGACTATTTAAAATTTTTCGACATACTATACTATGATTTTTTTTTGTGAAACTTCTCGACATACTTTACTGTGAGTTTTTTTCTTGAACATTTTCGACATGCTATACTATGACTATTTTCATGAAAAATTTTGACAAACTACACTGACTTTTTTCTTTGGGCAAATTTTTGACATACTGTACTATGACTTTTTTTCTTGAAAAATGTTGACATACTATACTATGATTTTTTTAATTTGTGAAAATTTTGACATACTATACTGACTTTTTTTTCCTGAAAATTTTCGACGTACTTTAATATAACTTTTTTTCCTGAAAATTGTACAACTAGTATACTATGACTTTTTTTCATGAAATTTTTCAACTTACTATAGTGTGACTTTTTACCTGAAAATTTTTGACAAACTGACTTTTTTTCATGAATTTTTCGACATACTATCTCTTTTTTCACGAAGATGTTTGACATACTATACTATGACTTTTTACATGAAAAGTTTTGACCTAGTATACTATGACTTTTTTTCATGACATTTTTCGACATACTATATTTTCTTTCATGAAATTTTTCAACATGCTATACTATGGCTTTTTTTAATGAAATTTTTCGACATACTTTACTATGACTTTTTTCATTAAAGTTTTTCGACATACTATACTTTGACTTTTTTTCGTAAATTTTCAAAATACTATAACTTTTTCATGAAATTTTTCCAAATACCATACATTGACTTTTTTTCGACATACTATACTACGACTTTTTCATGAAATTTTTCGACATAATATTCTGACTTTTTTGACCTAGTATACTATGACTTTTTTAATGAAGTTTTTCGACATACTTTGATTTTTCTTCATGACATTTTTCGACATGACTTTTAATGAAATTTTTCGACTTACTTTACTATGACTTTTTTCATTAAAGTTTTTCGACATACTATACTATGACTTTTTTACGTATACATATTCGACATACAACTAGTATGACTTTTTTATATATACATATTCGACATACAACTAGTATGACTTTTTTTCGTGAATTTTCAAAATACTATAACTTTTTTTCATGAAATTTTTCCAAATACCATACATTGACTTTTTTTCGACATAATAACCTAACTTTTTTTATGAAATTTTTTAACATACTATACTATGACTTTTTTTCATGAAATTTTTCGACATACTATCCCATGACTTTTTTTCATGAAATTTTTCGACATAATATCCTGACTTTTTTTCATACAATTTTTTCGACATATTATACTATGACCTTTTTTCATGAAATTTTTCGACATACTATCCTATGACTTTTTTTCCTGAAATTTTTCAACATACTATCCTATGACTTTTTTTATGAAATTTTTCGACACACTATAGTATGACTTTTTTACGTGAAAATTGTAAACATACTATACTATGACTATTTTTCCATGAAAATGTTCTACATACTATACTATGACTTTTTTACGTGAAGATTTTCTAAGAAGAAAAAAAAGTCATAGTACAGTACACCTTAAAATGTCATAAAAAAGCCATAGTATAGTATGAGAAAAAAGTCTGTATATAGTATGTCAGAAAAATGTCTAAAAACATATTTATGTATATGTATAGTATGTCATTAAATTATTAATTATTAATCATGATATAGTTCGTTTATAAAAATTTTTTTAAAAAGAATCATAATATGTAGGGATTTTGTTTTTAACGTAGAGAGGTTATCAGAAATGGAAGTGAAATGAGAATAAAATACAAAAAAAAAAAAAAGATGCTGTAACTTTTCAAAGTAGGTTCAAAAAAGATTTGAAAGAACAAGGAGTAAAATATTTACAATGTATAGCAGGGACACTTAAAAGTCGGCCTTTTTGTCTTTATCGTTTGTAAAGTTGGCATCGAGAGTGCTGAACCTGCTTGTTAAGGATGCATTTGTTTTGAAAACCTCGTCCGGATGTCTTGTTGTAGTTAATTGCTACCTTGACACCGGTGCGCTCCTCTTTTACAATGAAAAAAAGACTCCCGAGTCCCACCACATATAATTTATGTAGAAAAAATAAAAAATTCATAGCATAGTATGTTGAAAAAAAGTCATAATAGTGTCGAATTTTTTTTTTAAAAAAAATAGTTTAGTATGTCGAAAAAAAGTCCTTTCAGTATGTCCAATAAATAAGAAAAGTCATAGGTTATGTTGAAAATACATACTATAAAATGTCGAAAAAAGTCATAATATATTATCTCGAAACAAAAGCCACAGAATAATATGTTGAAAAATAAAAAAAACAAATAGTAGTGTGTCAAAAAAAAAAATCATAGTATAGCATGTCGAATAAAAGTCATTGTATGGTTTGTCGAAAAAAATAAAAGTCATAGTGTAATATGTGGAAAAAATAAAAAACATCTTAGTATAGTATGTCAAAAAAGATCAAAGCATAGTATGTTGAAAAAATAACAAAAGTCATAATAGAGTATGTCGAATAAAAGTCATTACATAGTATGGCGAAAAACAGTCAAAGTATAATATGTCAAAAAAAGTAAATGAAGTCATTCTAAAGTATATCGAAAAAATAAAAAAATGTTATAGCATAGTATGTTGATAAAAAAAAAATCGTAGTATAGTAAGTCAAAAAATGTGGGTAAAAAAAGGCATAGTATAGTATTCCCAAAAAAAGTAATATTACAGTAGGTCAAAAAAGTTTAAAAAAGTCATAGTATAGAATGTCGAAAAAAAATAAAAAAGTCATAGTGTAGTATGTCAAAAAAGATCATAGCATACTATGTTGAAAAAAATAACAAAAGTCATAATAGAGTATGTCGAATAAAAGTCATTATGTCGAAAAATAAAAGTCATAGTAAAGTATGGCGAAAAACAGTCAAAGTATAATATGTCAAAAAAAAGTAAATGAAGTCATTCTAAAGTATATCGAAAAAATATTAAAAAAAAAAGTCATAGCATAGTATGTTGATAAAAAAAATCATAGTATAGTATGCCCAAAAAAAGTCATATTACAGTATGTCAAAAAAGTTTCAAAAAGTCATAGCATAGTATGTTGAAAAAATAAAAAAAAGTCATAATATAGTATGTCGAATAAAAGTCACTGCATTTACTTTGTAAACCTCGTCCGGATGTCTTGTTGTTGTTGTTAATTGCTACCTTGACAGCGGTGCGCTCCTCTTCTACAATGATAAAAGAGTCCCGAGTCCCAGCGGACACTAGTGGATCCTCTTCGGACGCAGGTAAGTGAAACTCACCTGGTTAAAGCTGAAAAACACGGATGTTTGTTTTTACTGCACTGTTTATGCTGATACTTTATAGAGAAAAACTAAAAAAAACTATTTTGATGACATTAAAAGTTGATGAAGGTAAGTATGAATGTGTAAAAGTTTTTTTGTGATTTCGCAACTCTGAAGTCCAGTTGTCTATCTGTCATGATGTGGTGTTGAAACGCTTCTTTTTATCACTTTAGAAAGACGGTTATAATTCCACAAAAAGTTTGGCATGGCTTGCTGCAATGCTTTGTCTATTTGTTTAGTGTCACATTTCAACAGAAACTAAATAGGCTAATTAACAATTTTTAATACAATGGTTTTATTATAGGGGTTGAGCATGTGTTTTTATTCCTATAACTTTCTAATTATCAGGAAAAAAGTTGTCTTCCCTAAAAAAAACACCTCAATCCTTTCCTGAAGGAGTCCCTTTCTGTTGTCAAACTAGTTTATCCACTTTGAGTCCACCCACACTGGAGGAGCAGACTGCTCATTCAGTCATTTAGGGCCATAGATGCCTACAGCTTGTAGCCACCCTCTGTGTGATGGAACCAAATAGTCCTGTGTATTCAGGGTTGATACTGTATACTAGGGATGCACCGGTACAGATACTGGATCCGATACTGACTCGAATAGCTGGATTGGATATTGGTGATAATGGGGGCCGATCTATTCTATTCAATTTTATGTTTATATAGTATGCACATTATATACAGTCATTTTAATTCTTGTTTAAGATTTGACCAATTTGTTGCTGCATTTAAAATATTTACACTTGAATTATAATTCTTGTTAATTTTTACGATTTTTTTTTTTACCAAGTTGCTGGTGTATGATTTATTATTTTAATAATATAGAACAATTAAATACATTTATATTGATGTATTTATTTGTTACATTTTGTTTAAAAAGGGACTGTTTGTAACTTTCTACACGTATATATCAATCCGGGTCGGTGTCCCATGTGCGATCGCGTGTGGCTACGCTGTTCAGACTCAGACTCCAACACAAACTACACGGAAGCACCAAAACCGCAAAGTTATATCTAGAGAAGCCCGTCTGTTAAACAGAGTTGGCAGCGGTCGGAGGACGCGGGGGAGACCGTAGCTTTGGTCTCCAGGGCCGGAGTCTCTGCTGTACTCTGCTCTGCTACCTGCCTGCTTGCCTTCACTCACAGCTCGCTCCACCTCACGTGTATGTGCGCACAACTACACACTGCAGAAGAGTTAGTAGCTCTGAGAATATCTAGTGAATGTACAGTGGATGTTTATGCAGACGTAACTGCTGCAGCTCCTCCAGTCCAACAGAGGTTTTCCATGTTTTGTGAAGTGACGGGGCTCCGCAGCGAGTTACGTTATTGTCTCCGACCGGGTGCCGGTGTTTCCCCTGTTCCCTCCGGCCGCGGTCGGGATGCTGAAGCAGGAAATGCCAACACTATGATCAGCATTAATTCATGGAGAGACCTTCGTCTGGTCAGCTAACATTACTGCCAAGCAGGTGAAATATAGTGATATTGTGGTTTTAGCTGACATGTGTCACCTCACTGTTTTGACGGATGCTCGCTCACATTCAGTTAGCACGTGCACATGGGCGAGCGTAAGCAACAGGACGCTGACTTTTGTTGACTTAACGACCACAGGTGTCGCTGTTACAACCAATTCCTGATTCTTACAAACAGTACTTTAAACACTGGAATCAGATCGGTCCTCTGTTATCGGTCGATACCCAAAGCCCAGGTATCGCTATCGGGACTGAAAAAGTCGGATCATGCATCCCTAGTTGGTACATCATGTGTCTTTTAGTGTCATATAACTTTAAAACCTTTGACAAGGCGTTCTCCAGAGACTGCACTGTGTTGAAAGCCCATTATAGCTTCAGTGTTTCACAGTCCCTCTCTCTTTCTTTTCTTTCATCAGTGTGGAGCAGCAGCAGCAGCCAGGATGATCCCTGTGGGTGAATTCAGAAACTTCGGCGTAGAGCAGAACTCCAAGTATCGGGTCCTGAAACCGTGGTGGGACGTTTTCTCAGAGTACCTGTGCGTTGCTATGCTTATGATCGGAGTCTTTGGGTGCACCTTGCAGGTGAGGCACCGACAAACAGGCCACTTTGTGATCATGAGCTCTTAAATGATTACACAGATTTAGAAACCTAATTGTTACTAACCTAATGTAACCTGTGTGATGAGGGTAAAACATTTGCATCATGTGTGTCTATTGTGGCATATCAGCGGAATATTTTGTTCCCACATAACCTCCTCTCTTAAATTCCTACATTATCTGACCTCCAAGTCAGGCAAAAACACACAGTGTAACTGAATCAACTTGCCTCTCCTGACCTACTTACTGTGCATTCACTAACTTGCTGCTTAATGTGTCTCACTGCCTGATTATCATATCTGTGTCATATTAAAAATAGTACAGAAGGAAAGCAAATGAATTAATATGTAATCATCAATGATAACTAAGTAAATCAAGTTCTGCTACTTATTTCCTTGTTCCATTAACACCCAGTTTCCCTGTAGACAGTAAGAAAGGTGTCTGTGTTGCAAAAAGTAGTACCAGTAATACCAGTAAATTGGACGACAAGTTCTTCTGGATCAGAAGTTTAACTGTTGCTCACACAGACTTTACTGAAATAAGGTATCTTCAATTTCAATTAAAAGCCTGGTGATATTCTATATGTTTCCTATTGTCATCCAATCCCATAAAAAGAACAATACATTGATCCTATTAGGAAGCAACCAAAGCCTGATTCAGCTAATTCCTCGGTGCCACAGACCTTCATTGTTTGTTTGTTTTTGTAGATTATTTTTTTGGCATTTCAAGCCTTTGTTGATACGACAGTGGACAGTTTAGAAAGGGAGAGAGACATGCGGAAATGGCCCCAGGTCAAATTTGAACTCAGGCCGCCGTGGTTAGGACTTGGCCTTGTTATGTGGGCGCCCGCTCTACCAATTGAGCTGTCGGGGCGCCCACAGACGTTTACTGTTGTCTAATAATCATTAAAACCAGGGCTGCCAATTGATTAGAAATATATCCATATATATTTTTTATACTTTATTTTTTCAAGGTTGTTTTCATGTATGCAATTTACAGTTCGTAATTACAATAGTTTATAAACCAATTTTTTAAGTAGTTGAGCTGAGAGATGAACTCACTAAGTACACTAGAGAAAACAACTTCAACATTCAAAATTTAAAATAAAATTAAGAAAATAAATAATAATAAAAAAATTATAAAAAGAGAATAGAATAAAAAAAGAAATACAAAAATAAAGTAATAATAAATAATAATAAAATAATAATAAATTAAATAAGCAAATAAGTTAATAGAAAATAAAGGGGGGGATTCAAAGTAATTAATCACAATTAATCGCACGATTGTCCATAGTTAATCGTGATTAATCGCACATTTTTTTTATCTGGTCAAAATGTACCTTAAAGGGAGATTTGTCAAGTATTTAATACTCTTATCAACATGGGAGTGAGCAAATATGCTGCTTTATGCACATTTTTATTATTGGAAATCAACAACACAAAACAATAACATATTGTCCAGAAACCCTCACAGGTACTGCATTTAGCATAAAACTATGCTCAAATCATAACATGGCAAACTGAAGCCCAACAGGCAACAACAGCTGTCAGTGTGTCAGTGTGCTGACTTGACTATGACTTGCCCCAAACTGCATGTGATTATCATAAAGTGGGCATGTCTGTAAAGGGGAGACTTGTGGGTACCCATAGAACCCATTTTCATTCACATATCTTGAGGTCAAAGGTCAAAGGACCCCTTTAAAAATGGCCATGCACTGGGTGACATGTTACAATGAATATGGGTATTGTAATTTAAGTCAATCCCATATATACACCCTTCTGCTGCTGTAAGCAGGCCAAATCAATGTGTATTAATCCGCTGCTAAAAATAGTCCCCAACAAATGCGCAATTTTTGAGCCACCATTGACCACCACTCTTTCAGAAGATATTCCCTCATTTGGTGTTTTGATGATAGTTTCAGGTCCAGAATCAAAAAAGTGATTCATGGTGTTGAGATCTGGCCCATTCAGTTTTCTCTCTCTGCTTGTTTATTCAAGTTTTATCCGTAATTTGTCACCTGTTTGGACTAGACTTTCTCTACATTTACTTGAGTTTATTTTGAAACCACTTTTTTAACAATTTTTTTTAAAGATTGTGAATACAAGGAAATCTTTTTGTTCAGATATTCAGATATACTTTTGTCACGGTTTTTGCCAGTAACAGACTGTTTGGTTTATGTAGCAAATTTAAAAAAAAAAAAAAAGATGTTCCCTCATCGGGTGTTTTGATGACGGCTTCAAAACAGTGATTAATTGTGTCGAGTTGTGGACCGTCATGGAGGCATCTGCGTTTGTTTTCTTCTCTATATATGTGACAAACTGGGTGAGAAAACACCATTTGTCCCCATTTTTCAACATTTCATACTAATTTAACCATGCTTGTTTAGTCTTTATTTAGCCATATTTCCATCAACTGTAACTTGCTGACACATGCTATCTCTGATTTGTTTGTGTCTGGTAGTAAGTTTGGTTACAGAGCATGTACATATTTTTTAAGCATTGTTAAGTTTAGTTAAGCTAATCATTTTTCTTTCACTCAAACTCACCATGTGCTCCACAGACAAAAGAAGGAGGCACCCAACCACTTCCTTCCTTTATGCACTGAGTGACATCATCAGTGATGTCACCGGAGTAGACCAAGCATAAACAATACACGTTTATGTATTGTTATCAGTCTAACCATGGTTGCAAATGTATGTTATGTAGGGATATGTGTGAATGTGTTTTAGTACTAATTAGTGAGAGTTTAATACTTCATTAGTCATCTCTTTTCAGAGAAGGTTCTGGGCTTCCTGTGAGGATGGTACAGCCTGCTGCTGAGTGACTCTTGGTGATTGGAGGGACTATATAAGCATTTGTTTTGGGCGTGTACAGGGGAAGGATCTCTGTGTGAAGTTTGGTTAATATAAGTTATTTCATCATGAGTTGAGTTGTATTCATGAAGCCAAGTTTGTTTCTTGTTTGTATATATTTTTGTCACACGTGTAGCATGGTGACGCTGTAAATAAAATACCCTTTTCTTCATAACTGGACAAAGTTTCCAGAGTCTGCCTCCTGCACTCTAAGCCACTTTGGTCAGGCTTTTAAATGTACATTAAAATGTTGAAAGGCTACATTTGGACTTGGTCTTGAGCTTATTTTGAAACTCCTTTTTTACCAATTTTAAAGTTGGTGATTACAACAAGATGATATTGTTGTCCTTTCAGACATACATTAATCACGGCAAGTAACAGACTGTTATTAAATGATTTTTTTTTTTTATTTATTCTTTCATGATCTGTCTTCCACAGCTCACCCAAGACAAGATTTCATGCCTGCCCAGCCACTTCAGCAGCCCGACGCCTGAAGCAATCGACTGCAGCCACATACGGACCTACAAGGAGAACGAGACGTCGAAGTACTCAGTGGTCATACCTGCAAAGCCCATAATGACAGAGGTGTTTGGTCGCAGGAACAACCTGGAAATCCCCCAGTACGTGTTTGTCAACCACTATTGCTACGAAAAGTTTGTCCACTGGTACGCAAAGTACTTCCCGTACCTCGTTGTGATCCACACTATGATCTTCATGGTAGCGAGCAGCTTCTGGTTCAAGTTCCCCGGGACGTCCTCTAAACTTGACCTCTTTGTCACCATCCTTGGGAAGTGCTTCGATTCGCCCTGGACCACGAGGGCCCTGAGTGAGGTTTCTGAGGAAAGAGGAGAGGAGAAACTGGTTAGTTGGAGGAGGAACACCATGTCAAAAGATTCCACGGATCGACGAGTCGATGAGGAGGAGACCGCGGGTGTCGGACTGCTTCTTCGCTCGTCCTCCGTCAAGTCTAATCCAGAGAAGAAAAGCCCGGACCCTCAGTCGGCCGTCTCCTCCTTAGATAAGAAGGAAGGAGAGCAGGCCAAAGCTCTGTTTGAAAAGGTGAAGAAGTTCAGAACTCATGTAGAGGAAGCAGACATCTTGTATGTCATGTATGTGCTGCAAACGTCACTGAAAGTCTTCAAGTTCCTTTTAATCATTATCTACACTGCGGTGCTGGTACCGAACATTGAGATAATAGTGCGCTGTTATGTTCCTCCTGAGCTGACTGGTTTCGATATCTATTGCTGCAACCACAACAAAGCCCATCTTTTCTCCAAGCTTGCCTACTGCTATATCTGCTTTGTGGGAGTGTATGGACTTCTGTGCATCTACACTCTCTACTGGCAGTTTCATAGACCTCTGAAGGAGTACTCCTTTGAGCAGGTCCGACTGGAGACGGGCATTAACGACATACCGGACGTGAAGAATGACTTTGCGTTCCTCCTGCACCTTGTCGACCAATATGATGCTCTGTACTCTAAAAGATTTGCTGTCTTCCTCTCCGAGGTCAGCGAGAGCCATCTCCATCAGCTCAACCTCAACCACGTGTGGACCGCCAAAAAGCTGCGTACACGCCTCGCCAAGAACGCCAGTAACCGGTTGGAGCTCCACCTGTCAATGTTGCCGGGGCTCCCCGACACGGTCTTTGATATTCCTGAAGTGGAATCGCTCAAACTGGAGCAAGTTAAAAATGTCACCATCCCAGCCAGCGTGGCAAAGCTGGAGTCTCTTCGGGAGTTATCGCTGATCTTCTGCCCTGCAAAGCTCCAGCTGCCTGCCCTGAACCACCTCAAGGCACACTTAAAGGTCCTGAGTCTAGATTTTGAAAGTTTAGAAGAGGTGCCCATGTGGATGTACACCCTGCATAGCTTGGAGGAGTTATATCTGAATGGTCCTTTAACCAATGAGGTGTCCAGAAGTGCCACTCTGGACTCCCTTAGAGGGCTTAGAGCTCTGAGAGTCCTCGCTCTCCGCTCCAACCTTACTAAGATCCCGCCCAGCTTGGTGGATGTTGCGTTGCAACTGCAGCGGTTGTGCATCTACAACGAAGGTGTCAAGCTACAAGGTTTTAGCAGCTTGAAGAAGTTAACCAACATAGCCTTATTGGAGCTAGTGGGCTGCGAGTTGGAGCGAATCCCGAGTGCCGTCTTCAGCCTGAACAACCTGCAGGAGTTGGACCTGAAGGACAACAAACTCACCACTGTGGAGGAGATCCTGAGCTTACAGCACTGCAGCCGTTTAGTGACACTAAAACTGTGGAACAACAAAATCACTTACATCCCCGATCACATCAGTAAGCTGCACACCCTGGAGATGCTGGACGTCAGCTGGAACAAGCTACGAAAGCTTCCCTCTCGGCTGTTTTACTGCACCAAAATCAGGCACCTCGACGTCTCCCACAACCAGCTCACCTCTCTTCCTCCCGAGGTAGGCATCCTGCAGAGCCTCCAGTTCTTCTCCGCTGCTTTCAACTCTTTAGAGACGCTGCCAGAGGAGCTTTTCTCCTGTAAAAGGCTAAAGATGTTGGTCCTCGGAAACAACTGCCTGTCGGATCTTAGCCCCAGAGTGTCCAGCCTGGCCCAGCTGGTCCGGCTGGAGGTTAAAGGGAACCGGCTGGAGTCTCTACCTGTGGAGATAGGGGACTGTCCCCTGCTGAATCTCAGCGGACTGATAGTGGAGGACAACCTGCTGGATCTGCTGCCATCAGATGTACGGAGCAGGTTGACTCCGTAGGTTGACATTGACTCGTCTTTTCTCAGTGTAGAGTGGTGGTCTGACCTGCATGGAGAAACAGAGAATGAATCCATAACTGACCACAAAAGGCTAACGAAACACTAGAAAACGTATTTATAAAACCAGTCGTCATTAAATCTGTGTAAATGAGTGAACAATCAACATGTTTTTGAACATTTTTTTTTTTTGCATTTTCTTAAAAAAGGATTTTTTAAAAATATATATTTTACAAAGTTTATAGGTGTCTTGTACTTTTATTTTGTACTGTATTTTTATTTAGCTGTTTTTTTTCTGGTGTAGATCATGCAGTAACACACGTTGCAAGAACAAAACAGGATCTTCACCGTTTACTGGATATTTAATGTGGATTCTTCAGAGCACAAGTCAAATAATTTCTAGCTGCGTTGAATCCTGTTGGACAGGTTTATACGGCACAGGGAAGCGATTCCCACAGTGCGGTGGCTCATGTTGCTCCCTTTCAGACACTAAACAAGTAGAGGGAGAAAAAGCCTTTCAGTAGCAGAATAAAAGGTATTCATCTCTCTGATTACATATTCAGTCAAATGGAGAAGACTGAAATCAGACGTGGGATTATGAATCACAAGTCAAGTCAGCTTGATGATGCAATGATTAACAGCAAGAAAGAAGATAAAACTGCTGTCTTTGAAATGCCTTTTGAATGAGTGATCTATTGAGTGTCTGAGGGGATGGGTGACACATTGTACATACATTCTTCTCTGTTTAATTTGTACTACCTCTTTAGCGCAGTTTAACTTTTACAGTCAAATATTTGAATTTCCTGATAAGCAGCTGGAATTAGTGAGATTTAAAATGACCTAAAAATATTATGTGAATCTGATTGCACATCTTGCACATCATACTCTGGTGTGGATACACATACACAGTGCCTTTTGAACACACTGAAACAAGGAAATAAAATGACTTTAAAGTTGCTAAACTGGAGGATGTTGTAGTTGCTCATGTTCAGTTTTAGGATGAAGGATACAGAAGGTGTTGAAGTGCTTTCAATTGGACTTATTTCGCTTGGAAATTCCTCTGTTCAAACAAGAAAGTGCATACTTTCTGTCTTTCTGTGTTCCCTCTGTACT
Organism: Sebastiscus albofasciatus; assembly: GCA_916701655.1. Lineage (NCBI taxonomy): Eukaryota > Metazoa > Chordata > Actinopteri > Perciformes > Sebastidae > Sebastiscus > Sebastiscus albofasciatus. Next base: position 15,272 of record CAKAOI010051271.1, read on the forward strand.
TTCATGCCTCAGCCAGGACTTCCACTTATAGCCTCAACTGCAGTGCAGTCATGTCCTGGCTTGCATGGCAACAAAATGGGATCCTGTCAGTCCGTTTCCAGACATACCTCAGTAATACTGGAGCATAAACTGACCTTCCCACACTAAAACATATCTCCCAAGGTCATGAGAAAGAGTTTATTTCCTGTATATTTGAACATTTAAGATGGATTTGAGATGAGTATGCCACTGAAAGTTGTAAAAAAAAAAAAGACAAAGAAGCTGCTAATGTCATAATGCTTTGTCAATTATTTACTTATTTCTTTTCCTCTCTGAAGGTGGCAGTCAAATGTGTCACCAGCATTAACAAAAACAGATGAGACTGCATCATTGTGACTAAGGCTTGGCTGGAAATAACAAACAACATGTTGTGTCTCCAAGAGGGCTGCCTTACGTTGTCAGGGGTGATATCTTCAGTTAGAGGTGGTGTACTGACTTTAGTCTGAAAGGTGATACTTGGAGTGGAGTGTGGCTTCGGGCCTGGTTTTACTAATGCAGTATTTAAATTTGAGTAGGAAAATCAGGTTGGGAAGCTTCTTCCTGCCGGGAGTGTTCCTTTTCTGAAGTCTAAAATGTTACGAAGCTGTTCCTGCAGGCTGTGATTCCCAGCTGCTTGATGAACTGAGTTGCAGCGTGAATTTAAACCTGCAGTAGGCAGAACATTTTTGGTATCATTGGGCAAAAAATCCATAATAACTTTTCAGCATATTGAAATTAAAGTGTTCTGAGAGAAAACTAGACTCCTGCACCTCCTCAAGGCTCTGTTTTCAGGCTTTAAAAAATCACAGGTCATTTCAGAGAGAGAGAGCGTTCCTATTGGCTGTGCTCTGGCTGGTGGGCGGTGCTTGGTAGTTCCTCAACTGATCTCAACATGGCTGCCGGGTCACAAACTTTCTCATTTTACAGCTAAACAGTACACTACAAGATGTTTCTGAAAACATTTGAGTAGAGAAATAGGCATTACAGTAACAAAATATTGATTCATATCACTCTTGATCTTTGATCAACGCTGCCTAGTTTGACCGTTAGATCGGAGTACGTCAGTAATTGATTGATCGATCACGAGCTGCTCAGAGACGGCAGACTCCAGTTTGGCGCCGATTGGTTGTTTTTCTCCGGTCTGTGAAATCTTGCAGATGCCGTTAGGAGCACTGGAGGACACAGAGGCACATGATTTTTTTCAGATTACTTGTCTCATGCACCGTTTTATAAAAAATAACTTTTTTAATTCATATTTGCTCCAATTCTACCAACTGCAGCTTTAAGTGTAGGCAGTTTACAGTGACCCTGCAACTGTGATTTCACCACAAGGTTTCAGTATGACAGTAAAGTTGTGTCAAAGGTCATAGCCATAACATTTTACCACTGAGTGACTATCTTGGTTGATATGGTTGTTATTTTAAACACCCGTGAAGGAGAACTCTATGCAGCTTAAAGGATTTTTGAAGTGTATCTTAATATATTACTGGTCACTGTGATTATTCCTTCTGTCTCTTTGGGCTGTGAAGAGAAGCTTCAGCAAGGAAAAACATTCAGGGGGAACAAAAAGAGGTAATTTCAGACTAAAGAGACTGGTTGATTAATCTAACTTAGACTGTTTAAGCCTCATATCATCTTCAGCTGAACTTCAAAATGTATTCTTACACAGACCGAGGAGTTCAGTTGTATTAGACCATTAACTCTTTCACTGTACATACGGGCATGCGAGTACTGTATTAAGACAAAATATAGAAAAATATGAACCTATCCTTTAACTCCTTTAACTCTTGACCTTGCCATTCCTTCTACTATCATGATAGAGAAAGAGTGGGGGATACAACAAATTAATCATTTTCATTATTAATTTCCAGATAATATTCATCATTAACCACTTGCTCTAGAAAACACGAAACAAATTGTAAAAAATGCTCATTACAATTTCCTAGAGCCCAAGGTGATGTCTTCAAATCTCGTTTCGTTCGACTAATAGTCCAACATGCAAAGAGAATAATTTTACTAAAATGTAAGACGAGGAAAAGCTACAAACCTTGGACATTTTATTTGAAAAATGACCTCAACAATTAATAGAATATCAAAATAGATGCCAATTAATTTTCTGTCGGTCAACTAATTGATGAAGCTCTAAAAGAGATGTTATGGGGCATCCGTTTGGAAGAGGGGTCTAAGATTAAAAAAAGAAAGAGTTGTAAACTATCTCTTACATGCACTCAATCAGTTGGGTGTGTTCAACAGTTAATTTCTTTGTCATAATCATACCTCACTCTCCCTCATTGCGGTCGTCATCATGTATTCCCACACATCTGTATGTGGGTGAGAGAGAGGGAGTATGCTGATACTGGTTTTTCTGGTCTACTCCTTCCTACTTCTTGTTGCTTGCAGACTCGTCACTGTTGCTGTCAACGTCCCAACAAAAGAAGAACCTCAACAGTGTTTACAAAGGGAGTATTTGCACATCCAGCAACACACCCACATTTGTGCACAGTGAAGTCAGGGAGCTCTACCTAGTGGCTGGAGGGAGGTGTGTCTGAGACTATCATGTTTACAACTGTTGTGTGTCTTTGTTACACAAGATGATGGAGTGATAGCACAAAAGAAGGAAGACTAGCTGGGAGAATATGGGTGGGGGGAAGGTAAATAACTCCTCAACAACTACTGCTAGAGTACATTCGACCTTGAGCCGCTCCAGTAGAGTTGTACATGGCTGGAAAGTCAAATACTGCGGTTGGACTGCAGCTCCCAGCAGGCGTCCATGTGTAGGATTATGTAAATCTGAAACAGAAAGGTGAAAATGACATGAAACTGCAGACTGCAGTGGTGGAAACAGTAAGATAATAGATAAGATATTCCTTAAATAGTCCCGCAGTGGGGAAATGTGCAGTGCACAGCAGCAAAGGGGATAGTGCAAAAAACAAGAAGCATCAGCTAACGCAGTAAAAAAAAAAAAAAAAAGAGCTAAACAAAGTGTAACAACATAAGAACTATTTAAATAGAAGGAAGTATAAAAATAGGAGCAGTGTATACAGTATTGACAATAAGCAGACTATTAACAAAATTGCACAAGTGGAAAATGATATTGCACGGTGAGAATTAAATGAAATTCCACATGAAAGTATAAGTATTTGAAAATATTAGAATTTGAAACTTTTACAATACTCCATTACAAGTCCTGCAATCAAAACTGTACTTGAGTAAAAGTATTATCAGCTAAATGTACATATCAAAACAAAGTACTCATAAGGCAGAAGAACTGGTCCTGTGAGTGTTATATTTTTATTATTATTGTATAAGTATCATTTCAAAGTTGTGTCTGGTTGAAATGGAGCCAGTTTGAACTTCCTTTAATGTAGTACTTTCATGTTTAACCACAAATCATATGTTATAAGCTGATTATATAGTTTGTGTGTAAACTCTTTAGCAGTGAATTATAGCTGGAAAATAAATGTATCAGAGTGAAAAGTACAATATTTCCTTCTGAAACTGAAGTTGAAGCATTAAGTTGCACAAAACGGAGAGACTCAAGTAAAGTACAAGTACTTCAATTGTACTTAAGGACCTTACTTGAGTAAAGTTACTTACCGCAACAATTTCTGTCAAATCAATTGAGTTTAAATTCATTTAAATGTGTTTCATGTGCTGATATTGTGAGAAATGCATGTAAACACCACAGTAACATACATGGTCTCTCTGTGACATCATGAGGCTCCACGCAGCGGTCCAGCAGCACAGTAGTTGAACTGTACCTCCGTTCTCGGTTGGTGAAGTTGGCATGTGGCACACAAGCAAACAGAATACCCATTGTACTACGGCAGCTCCCACAAACATCAGCAAACTGCCACCGTTACCTACGAGCCTCGACACAACAGGGCCCTCATTCATTTTGAGTTTCTATCCAGCTATCTGCATGACCTTTGAGAGGGTTTTCATTGTGCGGTGCATTCCAGTGTGCCGTTATTATAAATGTCCTTGATGAGTCACCTTGGAGAAGTGCTCAACACTTGAGGATGCATGTAGTTGAAGTACAGAAAGCAAACTGTTGTGTCTCTTAGAGAAGAGTACATCAGATTATTCAGAATGAAAAGGAAAATGTTATTAATGTGGTTTAACAAAGGCCAAACTATCATAAATGGATTTTATTTTATGCTTCAACAGGATTTGTTTGGTTCTCATTGCTGAAAAGTGTTTTTAATAGAACTTTAAACTTTGCAAAGATTTAAAAATACAAAAAAAATGTGAGTCAGTGGTTCCCAACCTTTTTAGCCGTATGAGTATGACCCTCAAAAAGAAGCAATGTCTACTCGGGACCCTTTGTTGCATACGTAGTTGAGTTGTGAGCAGTTTCACCTGTGATTATTTACATTTAAATGATTATTATAGACCAGAGTAGGAAAAAAATTAACCTACTTTTTGAAATACTGTTAAGTATTTCACAAGAAAAAGTGTAAAATAAAGAGAAGTCAGAAAGAAAAAAACATTAATTAATGTCGCAGAATATTGTTTTGTCGCCTTTCTTGTCTCATTAATTATAATTACCTTGTGATCCCTTTGTGGGGTTGGGAAACACTGGCCAACATGATGGTTTAAATGCTGTTTCAAAGCCTTCTACACACGGTGAGGAAATAAATTGATGTGGAAAAGAAAATACTTTTTTTTTTAACCAGAAAGTCTAATTTCCAAGGTTTTTTTTAACATCATATGTAAACTCAGGTTGTTAAAGTCCCCAAATCTCAGAAAAACACAGACCCTAGTACCCTCAATAGTAGCATCAGCCTGGAGTTTACCTGATTGTCTCGCCAACTTCATGGTACCTAAATCAGAACACGGTTTTAAATGAAAACTATGACTTCAAGACTTCAAGTTCAACACTTTATTTTGTGTTTTCTTCTTCAAATAGTAAAGTGAATAATCTCACTTTTGCTTTAAAATGATTTATATAAATAACATTTCAACAAATCACAATAAATGTTGCTATATACAAAGTCACGGGAATATTCAGTCCTATTCCAACAATAAATAAGAGTAAATTCAAAGTCTAAGTACATCTAATTAAGAGAAACAAAACTATGAAAAGCAATCAGGGTGCACCATGTCAAGTTTTGTAAAAGTGTTTAAAAACACATATAAGGTATCAACTGTTTCACAATGGAAATAATGCAATAATTACAAAACACTGGGGAAACTATCTACAAATGTGCACTCCCAATTAATAGGGAAAACAGATATATAAGGTGCCTAAATTGCACTGTGCAAAAGAGGTGTCTACTGTATATAGCCACCCATCCACTGAAAATAAGCTGCCAGGACGATATGTCCTGTGTCACATATTAATGCTGAGCCACTATTAACAAACAAAATAATCCTTTACACAGCAATGAATTCAAGTCACCAGGTTTGAAGCAAAAACAAAGTTAGGTTAGGGTGATCCAGAAGGCACCAGGCACCCAGACTTCTGACTAACTATGAATGTGAGCGAAAAGCAAGTCAATCATATCAGGCACACCTGAAGCTCGGGCCACGTCTATCGCCGTCTGACCGCTGGTGTTGGCGTGCTTCAGGTCGGACCGCGGTGCCAAGAACTCCACAACATCCCGGTGGCCTTCGCGGATGGCAATGTGGATAGGCAGGGCGCCGCTCTGGTCCGGGACGTTTACCGAAGCGCCGTACTCCACCAGGACCTGCAGAGTGTCCGGGAATCCTGTTCGGGCTGCGTCGTGGACGGGCGCTATCCCATGTTTGTCCTGGACGTTGGGGTCTGCTCCTTTTTCCAACAGCAAACCGGCGATCTTGGAGTTCCCCATCATCATCACCTGACGGAGATATCAGAAGAGAAGGGAGGAGAGCGCACTGTAAATTAAAATGGCAAGTTGTGACTAGATTCTCTCAAATACAGTTTCATGTCAAGAATCCCCAGAGATCACTGAATGCTCAATTTTAGCCCTGAAAGTCACTTCCAAGAAAATCTGTAAAGTAGGACCTGCCAAAGAATCCAATAAATAAATTAAATACAGTAACTGTGTGTAAAGTGTTAAAGAGAATACAAAACACTACTCCATGCCACAATATTTGTATTGACTACGTTTCGAAACAAGCTCTATGATGGCAGGTGTAGTTCATCCAAAACACCAGCGTGATAAAAACATCCACAAACAATTCACAACTTGATAAAGCACATATAAACAATAATACAAAAGCTATACTTCTAATATGCTTCTAAATATCAAACATGTTATTTTATGTCATATTCATCATCTCATATAGCAGAAAATCCATCACTTACGTTCAAAAATATATTGCATTGAGGCATAGGAAAAATATTTTTTGTGAAAATGAAAAATTGCTATACAACAGGTGCGTCTTTTTTCCATTTTAGGATTTGATATAGATAACTCATTTATAAGGGTGTTTTAAACCCAATTTATTGGACAAGTATTAAATATTTCTTCTTTCTTTTTTTCCTCTATCTCAATGTAATGTCATATTGTTGTAGGTGATGGATTTTCTGATGTATGAGATGACAAATATGAGATAAAATAACATGTTTGATACAAACATTTTGACCTGATGAAGATCCAAGCAGGATCGAAACGTAGTCAATAAAAATACTGTGGCATGGAGTAGTGTGCAGGCGTTATCTTTTTCTTTACTGACGCTGTTCTGATAGCATTGCACCTACGTGATGTGCATATAATAAATCTTCTTCAATATAAAATACTGCAACAGTCATTTAAATACAATCAGTTGCCACTTTATTGTTAATTAAATATCTTTGGGTTTTGGACTGTTGGTTGGACAAAACAAACTATTTGAATATGTCACCTTGAGGTCTGGGAAATTACATTAAAATTCTCTATTTCAGACATTTTATAGACCAAAGTTTCAAAAGACAACCCACAGACTAAATGATAGCGAAAACAATTGTTAAGCTTCCTATTTAGTCTGCTCTCATTTATATAAATAGAGTGGACAAGAAGCATTCTCAGTATAACAACATAGTTAGACAGCACCACAAAGTACGGCCTCTAAAAAACACCACAAAAAGGTCAACACCTCTCTTAAACAGTTCATAAACTAAACATTAAACATTATAACCTTCATGAAGGTAGAATTTATAACAAGGTTGTCGTATTAGACTGTCATTAGTTTAACGTGCACTAAATAACTCGGCAACTAAGAGAATATAGTATTTTTCATTAATTTCTAGCAAGTCAAAACATCAATTTTTTGGAGTGTACCATAGTTTCCAGGGTACTACTGTGCAAAGGAATACATATATTAAAAAAATCGTAATATCTTAATATGTAAGGACAGACCCTTTCTGAAGCCAGCCTGCTACCTCAGCACACAGCACTTTATATCTATTTATTCAACCTAGATTCAGTCCTGGATACCTGTTAATGTAGCTTCTATTAATGTATTGTGTTTTTATATGTTTTAATGTGATCTGTGTGGATGTGATATGTTGTCCTAATGTACTCTTTTAAAAGACTTTTTATTATTATTTTATTATTATTATATTATATTATTATTATACCTTAAGTATTTTCTTTTCTATTCAATAATATATACTCTAATATAAAAAACAGTCTTAATACACAGTGCTATAACATATTTATAACACTGGTGGAGAGGAAAAACAAGGCAGCCATATGTATGTCAAGAGGAAAAGGAGATGTAACCGAAGCACCACCGGGGATTAAAGTATTTCTACAGTATATGCAGTTAATACCTCCGAAAAAATATGAAACATTTATCATCATTTCTGGGGGGTTGTTTTTGTCCTCACCTGTAGCGCAGTCCTGCCAAATTCATTGAGGGTATCCGGATGCACTCTGCATTCCTCCAGGATCCTCTGCACCTCGCTTGTACTCCCTTTGGCTGCAGCCGCCGTCAACGCTTTACCGGCATCCATCTGACTAAGGACCATTATAGTCTCTCTCTTTCTGCCTGTTCAGTAGGAGAGATGTACAACAACAAGTTACACCGAAACTCAACCCACGGGGCTCCTCATTGCTGGCAACAACAGCGTGATGGACAGCAAAGACGCAACATAGTAGACTCTTAAGACTTGTCTAAGGACATCTACTGTTTTTTTAAAGTGTAATTAGGAACTGCAATCAATGACAGCAATTATGTTTTATTTGATGCTTGTGCAGGGTCAAGGGCTTAGTGATGAATTACCTAGTTTGGAGGATAGCCAGACAGTAAAAGAGGACAGTAGGCATATTGTATATCTCTCTATATATATATATCTATATCTATATATATAGATCTGTATATTTAAAATTGTTATTATCACAATGCACAGACACCACAATTGTCTAAAGCAAACAATACTTTTTTTCCCCATAGACTACAAGGCAAGGCAAGTTTATTTATAAAGCACATTTCATACACAAACGCAATTCAAAGTGCTTTACATATATAAAAGCACGATAAAAGAGCACAAAGTGCATAAGATTAAAATGAATAAAAGTATAAGTTAAAAGAAAAAAATTAAAAGGATAATAAAAACAATCAAAAGGCATTAAAGTGCAGCATTTGATCAATTAAAAAAAAGCATCTGAGAACAGTTTGGTCTCGAGTCTAGATTTGAAAGTGGCCACTGTTGGTGCATCTTTGACCTCATCTGGAAGTTTGCGCCACAGTTGAGCAGCGTAGCAGCTAAAAGCAGCCTCACCATGTTTCCTTCTGACCTTGGGTACTACTAATAGATTGTTTTCCCAGTGACCTTAGAGGTCTAGTAGGTGTGTACTGCTGAAGCATATCTGAGAGGAAATTTGGACCTTCCCCCTTTAGTGATTTGTAAACAAGCAGTAGTCTTTTAAAGTCAGTTCTATGACTTACTGGGAGCCAGTGTAGGGACTTAAGCACTGGAGTGATGTGATCAGTTCTTTTATACTACATGCCACATGTACTGTAGTATTAAGACAAATGAAACAAATACACAAAAGAAGATGATCAAGCTAATAGCAGTGTAGTATCAGTCAGTGGTTGCATGTGTCCAAGACAGGTTTACTTTCTTGCTGAGGGGGAGGAGGTTGTGGGAGAAAAGCTGCAATGTAAGCAACTTCTTAACTAGCAAGCTAACGTTACTAATAATATAATAATTAGAGGACTGATGTCTCAGCAGGATTTGGAAAAACTAGTCCATGCATTTATCTTCAGCAGACTTGACTACTGAAACTGCGTCTTTACTGGTCTTCCTAAAAAATGGATCTGACAGCTGCAGCTGATTCAGAAAGCTGCTGCTGCTGGAGTCCTCACTAAGACCAAGAAGGTGGATCATATCAGTCCAGTTCTGAGGTCTCTACACTGGCTCCCTGTCTCTCTCAGAGTCCTCACTAAGACCAAGAAGGTGGATCATATCAGTCCAGTTCTCAGGTCTCTACACTGGCTCCCTGTCTCTCTCAGAGTCCTCACTAAGACCAAGAAAGTGGATCATATTAGTCCAGTTCTCAGGTCTCTACACTGGCTCCCTGTCTCTCAGAGAATTGATTTCAAAATACTGCTGCTGGTTTACAAAGCACTAAATGGTTTTGGGCCAAAATACATTTCTGATCTTCTGCTATATGTTATGAAGCATCCAGACCTCTCAGGTCATCTGGATCAGGTCTGCTTAGTGTCCCCAGAGTCAGAACTAAACATGCAGAAGAAGCAGCGTTCAGTTTTCATGCACCAAATATCTGGAACAAGCTCCCAGAAACCTGCAGGACCAACTCCAACTCTTTTAAATCAAAGCTTAAAACTTTCCTGTTTGCTGCTGCTGCCTTTTATTAAACCAGACAATGATCTTATACTGCACTAGAGCTTTTACTCGTGTGTTATATTCTATTTTAGCTTCTATCCTAGCTTTTATTTTTAGCTTGTTTTTATTTTCTAATCTTTAATGTTTTTATAACTGTTTTAATTATGTCTTAATGTTCTTTAATGTTTATGTAAAGCACTTTGAATTGCCCTGCTGCTGAAATGTGCTCTACAAATAAAGCTGCCTTGCCTTGCTATTAGCTTGATCATCTTCTTTTGTGTATTTGTTTCATTTGTCTTAATACTACAGTACATGTGGCGTGTAGTCTATGGGGAAAGAAAGTATTGTTTGCTATAGACAATTGTGGTGATAATAATAATTTTAAATATACATATATATATATATATACATATATATACACACACACACATATACACACACACATATATATATATATATATATATA
>CAKAOI010051272.1:0-16126 GCA_916701655.1 Sebastiscus albofasciatus
AAAGACATTTAACAATATAAACAGGAAGCGGTGTGAGACAAACAGCAGACAAACGACAAACACGGGCGCACACTCATACACACAGACGAATGGGTGATGGGGGGGCTAGGAGTAGGCACAGGAGAAAAGATGGGTCTTGAGGCGGAACTGGAATATGGTGAGGGAATCAGACTGTCTAATGAGTTGTGGGAGGGAGTTCCAAAGCCTGGGAGCTGCCCTGGAGAATGCTCTGTCCTCAAAGCTGCGGAGGTTGGACTTGGGGGTGGAAAGTAGAACAGCTGAGGTGGATCTGAGGGACCGTGGGGGTTGGTAGGGGGAGAAGAGGTCAGAGAGGTGGGGGGGGGGGGAGCAAGTTGGTGGTTGGTGGAGGGCTTTGTAGGTGAGGGTCAGGATTTTGTAGGTGATCCGGTGGGAGACAGGGAGCCAGTGGAGGTCTTTGAGGACTGGGGTGATGTGGTGCCATGAATTGGTGTGAGTGAGGAGTCAGGCAGCTGCGTTCATTTAGCAAATGGTCACTTGTCGGATTCGAACCAAAGCTTTATGGTCTATTTGACTCTACAGAGGAACATCATTTAGTAATTTACTAATTTGTATTGATAAAGAGAGAGATTTTTTCTGAAGGCCAGCAGGGGGCGACTCCTCTGGTTGAAAAATACTTCTCACTTGATTTATTACCTCAGTAAACATGATGATTATCATAATTAAAGATTATGGTTGAAAGACTGCCTGAAAAATATAAATAATTGGCAACAAAAGACGACAAGAAGACGATAACACAAATATATATGTATTTTTTTACCAGAATTATGTGTTCAAAAATACAAGACATGTATTAAATAATGTATGTGTCCATAATACAAATAAAAATGGATCAATACATGAACAAAATAAATTCAGGGTATTTTTTTCATCAGTAAAGAAACATGGAAAACATATTCTAATAAAATGGTGAAACCGATAGAACTTGCTCCAGCAACTTGTCTGATTAGATGTTTTCACGTGTTTACTTCTGTCCTACTTCACATGAATCGGTGAACCTCATTCCACATACAGCATGCTGCAAAGCCACTTTCAGAGCAGCCTTGATGTTTGACTGACACCGTGATGTCACAGGACGAGGTTGGGCTAAATCCAATTCAATTCTATTTATTTTTATATAGCGGCAAATCATAACAGAAGTTATCTCAAGACGCTTTTTATATAGAGCAGGTCTAGACCGTACTCTATAAAGCTCAGCCAATACGAACGCTCCCTATTGGCTGAACTGCTTTTGGATTCCAAATATCCAACACTAATGTGATGCTGTTTTAGTGTCGAGATCTGAAGATGTGGCCTAGATTCAAGACACACACACACACACACAGACACACGCACACAGACACACACACGCACACACAGATTTGCATATATCCACAAATCTAGACAACACTTGCATGTACATACACACACATGAGTACCCAAAAAACAGACATCGCAAATGCAACACAAATTTGCACTTTCACAGATGCACAAAAGGCCAACATGCACGTACGCATACAAATGCACGCACACACACACCCACACGCATACATGCATGAGGGTGCAGTTCTTTATGCCTGCATGGTTTGTGTGTGTGTGTGTGTGTGTGTGTGTGTGTCTGCAAACACTAAGCCTCATGCTTTGAGATTAGCACTAATTTCCATTTCTGCCAAAACTGAAGAGGAAGAGGAGGGAAGGAAGAAGGTGACCCCAAATCAGATATTTTATAAAAGAGAAGGAGTCGAAGAAGAGTGAGCAAACACAGAAAATAGAGGACGAGAGGAGAGATGTGTAAATAAGGGAGCAAACAGTAAGAGAAGGAAAAGACACATTTAACATTTTGTCATAGAACCTTTTACAGCCGATGTCATCAAAAATATGCGTGTGCACGTTGGCAATGAAAGTGGCGCTTTGCCCCAGCCATCCAGACGAGTTTGCTATTTTTAAACATTCTATTACAATGTTTACCAGCATCAAAATGTCTGGTTGTCGTGTGTTCGGTTGTGAGAATCGATATTCCAACAGCTCTAGTTGTTCAGCATGCCGACTGCTTCAAAGCAGGAGGTGTTTCGGTTCAACGAGTGACCGTGTTAACTGGTGACTTTCAGCCGAATGCATCCAAGGTTGCTCGTGGTAACTTGTGTAAATGGGTGGCATAGGTAATAAACACTGATGAGTATGTATTTAAAATTGATTGAAGGCTTTTACGAGGACATCTACATATTCTATTGGTGATTTCACCAGCTTTGGCTGAGGGTCACCAGTTAACACGGTGTCTATGGCTGCAAGCTGCTAAATGTGTTGACTACCATTGGACTGAGGACACAATCAAAAAATTGCCCATGTTTGTTGCACCCATTTTAAAACTCAATAAACTCAAAACTCTGAGTCTGTCATGGTCTCTGACATTCCAACACAGTCTCAGGGCAATTTGTAAAATAGTCACGCAATTTAATCTAGTTGATTCGAGTATACAGACACAAATTTCCCTTTTTTTCGTGCATTTTCCTGCAAATGTCCAGCAACACATGACGCATATGTCAATTTCTGCTCCAGTCTTTTCAAAATAAAACTACTTTGTTAGGTTTAGGAATAGATAGCCTTGGTTAGGCTTAGGCAACAAACTACTTAGTTAGGTTTAGGAAAATATTGACTTGGTTAGGCTTAGGCAAAATATCTACTTAGTAAGGCTTAGGAAAAGATTGACTTAGTTAGGCTTTGGCAACAAAACTACTTAGTTAGGTTTATGAAAAGGTTGTGGTTTGGCTTAAAATAACACAGGAAGTGACGTAACTGAAGTACGGAAGTTACGTGACCAAAAAGAACACTTTGACTTGTGGTTTCACACGGTACACAAACATCGGTCTCCTGGGCAAAAGTCTTGTGTTTTTTGACCCGTCCATCCAACCCATCTTCCTCCCTACGCGGCTCTACACTTCCCAGTTCATAATTACGTGGATTACATACCTACAAAGTCAATTTGTTTAGGTTGCATTCGGGATCTTTGGCGGTTAATGTCCTTGCATAGCTTGACAAGCTATTGCACTCCGCCGTACTTCCGTTGCCAAAATGCGTGTGCACACTAACATACGTCATCATTGTTTGCAAACTGTAAAAGGGTCTGTACCGAAAAGTGATGGGCATAGTTCAAAATGTGTATTAACAGTTTTGAATGTATTTGTTGACATGTTATTACTGTTATTTCCTGGGTGGACCAAATGGATGCTGACTGACGATTAAGTGACAGCACAGAGTCAAAGTTACCTTCTGCACACTGAGTGAACAAGGAAAATATCCTTCAGTGTGCACTATAATATGTACTTTGTGTGTGTTTGAAAGATGACTGTGCTAAAATTAACTCATCTTCTGGAGTGTATGTGTGTGTGTGTTTGCACACTTGTGTGCCATATTGATCACATGAGTATTTATGTGTCTTTGTGTATCTATGAAGAGACTGTATCCGTCTGTGTGTGTGTGTGTGTGTGTGTGTGTGTTTCACACGGATGATTAAACTATTGAGAGCAGAGCAGAGTTAATCCAGCCACAGCACTCGTTCTCTAATGCCTTATACAGACCTCACACAATGCTCTCTGTGTGTGTGTGCGTGTGTGTGTGTGTGTGCAGGATTTGTAATAGTATGAGGCCGATAGTACCAGTCGACTGAGCTACTCTCTCTCTCTTCTCTTAAAAAGTCCTCATTAAATTGTAGGGGAGCAAACAGCTTTGTAATTAAAATCCACCACAACAGATTGTATTGAGAACCCTATTTCTCTGTGATAAAATCAATAAGATAAACACAACATATAAACTGCTGATCCTACACATTTACAATTACAGTATTTATAGTATAACTAGTGAGTTCCAATAGCCTTTTCTGCTAGATAGCCATATTTATCCACAAAAACATCCCAGCTCATTGAGAGGGTTTTATCATTGGGTTTCTCACATTTCAGTATTTCTTTCTATCTACAGTATGGTGTTAACAACTTATTGCTGTTCTTTTTCTCCACTGCCTTTGCAGCAGATTGCTACCAGATCTCACTCACAACTCGTCAAATACCGTAGCTTGGGCTGCACCCGATTCGACTGTTATCAGGCCAATAAATAGGCGTTACCAGTCATTATAAGCACCATAGATGTGGCTCAGTAGGGGCCTACTATGTTGTAAAAGTGAAAGTGAAACTTAAAAGCAGTTTAGATTCTCAACAAAAATACAACTTCTTTATTTTTATGCAACAAAACTACAACTTTTTTATGTTTAAGCAACAAGACGACTACTTCTTTATGTTTAGGCAACAAAACTACAACTTATTTAGGTTTAGGCAACAAAACGACTACTTCTTTAGGTTTAGGCAACAAAACTACAACTTCTTTATGTTTAGGCAAAAAAACTACAACTTCTTTAGGAAAGGCAACAAAAGTAAAACTTATATAGGTTTAGGCAACGCAACGACTACTTCTTTATGTTTAGGCAACAAAACTACAACTTCTTTATGTTGAGGCAACAAAACTACAAATTATTTATGTTTAGGCAACACAATGACAACTTCTTTATGTTTAGGCAACAAAACTAAATCTTCTTTAGGTTTAAGCAACAAAACTACAACTCCTTTAGGTTTAGGCAACAAAACCACAACTTCTTTAGGTTTAGGCAACAGAACTACTACTTCTTTAGGTTTAGGCAACAAAACGACTACTTCTTTAAGTTTAGGCAACAAAACTACAACTGCTTTAGGTTTAGGCAACATAACTAAGACTTATTTATGTTTAGGGAACAAAATTACAACTTCTTTAGGTTTAGACAACAAAACTACAACTTCTTTATGTTTAGGCAACAAAACTAAATCTTCTTTAGGTTTAAGCAACAAAACTACAACTCCTTTAGGTTTAGGCAACAAAACCACAACTTCTTTAGGTTTAGGCAACAGAACTACTACTTCTTTAGGTTTAGGCAACAAAACGACTACTTCTTTAAGTTTAGGCAACAAAACTACAACTTCTTTAGGTTTAGGCAACATAACTAAGACTTATTTATGTTTAGGGAACAAAACTACAACTTCTTTAGGTTTAGACAACACAACTACAACTTCTTTAGGTTTAGACAATAAAACTACAACTTCTTTAGGTTTAGACAACAAAACTACAACTTCTTTAGGTTTAGACAACACAAATACAACTTCTTTATGTTTAGACAACACAACTACAACTTCTTTAGGTTTAGGCAAAAAAAATAATTTTTAGTTTAGGGAAAAAAAACATAGTGTTTTGGATTAAAATAACTACAAAAACAAAGACAAGTACCCATTGTTGGTTATACATGGGATGCTAACTCCGGTTTGCTTAGGGAAAACCCTGTGTTTTGTGTCCCATCTATCGTCCCGACCTCTACCGCTCATGGAGTTTCACACTGTCAGTGCCTGACTTCCGCTTCTGCTCTGTCACAATTTCTACGGTTGCTAGAGGTCGCTATTGTGTTCTTTTATAGCTTGTTTTGGCCATCTACCATGTGAATAAATGATAACACTTACTAGTGGGTGTAGTAGGCCCCTACTGACCAACATCTATGGGGCTTAAACAGACTGATAACGCCTATTTAATAGCCTGACAACTGTCTAATCGGCTATGGTGCCTAACTACCCATCTAGCGTGAGTTTTGGTTGTTTTGGTTTTGGTCGTTAGTTTGGTGCCGGGGATTTAAACTTCCAACGTAGGTTTACTTAGTTTTTAGGTTTAACTGGTGTTAGTTAAGTATGGAAGTTATGCAACAAAACTACAGTGAAATAAGTCAACGTTGACACATTTCATATGGGACACGAACAGCAGGGGTGAACGTCCTATGTTCCTTTGACCCATCCAACCTCCCCTCCAGCCCACCCTACGTTGACTTTCTCACACTTTATACTACGTCAGTTGCTCTGACCGTCTAATAATGACGATGGGTTTACATTGGAGTAAGCTGAAAGCCCAGTGAGTCTCATACAGCCACTAAAGGGTGGCTCGATGCATCAGTATCCGATGCAGAGGGCCACTGACCAAGCGTCAGTATTTGACGAGTTGGGAGTGAGAACGGGCTGACAGATCACACGTTAATCAAACCTAGTGATGGATGGTATTCATTAGCAGGTGCTATCCTGGGTTTCTTTTGGTGGAGTTTAAGTTTTGGTGCTTTTTTTTGTTCAGCCATCACAGGAAGCTGCATTTCTCCACATACAGGTAGGGAAAGTGACTATTTTTGTCCACTAGGTATTTGGTTATAAAATGTACACGATACACACATTTGTGAGCCAACTGTGGCTTTAAGTATAGAACAGAAACCCTCGGCTGGTTAGCTGCCAGAACGCCTGTTAATGTAACTGCCAGAATTTGCCGGGTTTTGGCTGCTTTTTCACCCTGCATAAATCAATATTTATATGCTCCTTGTGTTGCATAAACCATGCTGTGGAGTCCAGGTCACATTAGCTTGGAGCAATAAATGTGCTGGTCTGAGAGAGCTGACTGAACAAGCTTAGACTTGGCGGTACAGGGACTTACAGGGGATGCTTAACACATCAGCATTGTATTTAAACTCATATCTTCAAAAAAGCTGACTTGTTAAGTTTGACAGGTTTAAAGTTAAAGTGCTGTGCCGTAGCAAAGCAGGAGGAAGAGGAGGGTAGTGTGCACACCTAATTCCAGTTAGTACCAGAAGGAAAGGAACATTTTCCAAGCACAGTTGCTAAAGATTTCCACAATTTACAATATATAATGACTGTTTTACGAGTACATACCCTTAAAGCTGCAGTGGGTAGAAATGGAGCAAATATGATTAAAAAAAAGTAATTTTTATAAAACGCTATATCCTGACAGTAGTGCATGACACAGGTAATCTGAAAAAAAATCTTCTTCCTCTGTGTCCTCCGGTGTTCTCCAGTGCTCCTAATGGTATCCGCAAGATTTTACAGGAAAACAAGCAGTCAAAGCTGATCGGGAGTCTGCCGTCCAGCTGCCGTCTATGAGAGCCAACTGTCAATCACTCTGAACTCCGATCAAACGAACAAACTAGGCAGCGCTGATCAAATCTGAATCAATATTCTGTTACATTAATGCCTATTTCTCTCCTCACATGTTCTCAGAATCATCTTGTAGTGTACTGTTTAGCTGTAAAATGAGAAAGTTTGTGACCCGGCAGCCATGTTAAGATCAGTTGAGGAAATACCAAGCACCGCCCACCAGACGGAGCACAGCCAATAGGAACGCTCTCTCTCTCTCTGTAATGACCTGTGATTGTTCAAAGTCTCCCGTCACAGGCTAGATTTTCTAAAGCCTGAAAACAGAGCCATGAGGAGGAGCAGAAGTCTAGTTTTCTCTCAGAACACTTCAATTACAATATGCTGAAAGGATATTATGGACTTTTTGCCCAATGATGCCAAAAATATACTGCCTTCCCCACTTTAAACCGTAGATGGGTGGCAGCCATAGTGCCCAGACCATTTTACCAAAAGTAAGCTTCATCTGTTAGAATGTACCAGATTGAATTTACACAGGCTGGTGGTAATATGTGTAACCCTGCAGACATCTATATTTTCACACTGTATTGAATTATGTGTTGTACTCAGCAGTCATATTGGCTTGTTGCTATTCTCTGTGGACTGTGCTGTGACGCTTGTGATGATTTATTTAACAAGCTTTGAACTGCTAGTGCCTGCTCTGCTCATCTGCATTTCTTGTATTGATTCAAACAGTTCCTGCATTAAAGCTTTATGCTATAGATCCAGGGAAAGATGGGGACATAGACTGGAGTTCACAAACTCACAAGCTGTCGAATGAATAGATTAATTTAAGATCACCAACAGTGGTTTCCTCCTCTGTATTTTAACACTGTACATAGAGCTTTGGACTCCGGGTCACTGTAGCTTGGTGCAACACATTCCTATATATGTATTCTCTGTGAGCTCGCTGTATGGACCAATTAATTGAACAAACATGGTGCTACAGTGGCTTCCTGCTCCGCACATCTGCACTCTTGAGTGTGTTGAGGGGTGATAAAGTGTAATAGCTACGCAGCAGTGCTGTGATTAATAACTCTGCTGAATATACACACAAGAGACTCTAATACGAACCAGAAAATTATGCAGTTGCATTCTGCAAAGTCTTTGTGTGTGTCTCTTATTTAAACGTCTCTCATCAACTTCCTGCTTCACTGTTTGGTGTAATCCCTGTTTCAATCCAACAGCAAATATTAACCAGAGCTTTGAAATCTTGCAAAGAAATAAAATATGGAGACTGTCCTCAACAGAAATCAACAGCACTGGTCATTTGTTCAAATCAGGTGTGTAAATCACAAGATTCATCACGATACGATATTAGAGAGATCATTCTGACCACAGTATATGCTGATATCACAAAGTCTGCCACAATGTGATTTCTATTCAATTCAGGGGCCTGTGATCGATATGAGGTGATATTATATGCCCATTTAACACAATCAGTCACATTTATATCAACTCACAATGACAATTTTATTACTGGGCTCTTCCAGACATTTAAATGAAAAAACAATCTATTCTATTTAATAAAACAAATACAAATATATACCTACTGTTGTTCACTTTAAAGTCCCACATTTCTCACATTTAAGCTCCGTTTGAATGTTTAGGAAGGAGGTGTGCTTGGAAATGGTGACACATACGTGCTATGGGAATTTCAAAATAAAAGCGTATCTTAATATGACGATATATATCATGTTTTCACTTTGCATCGATAATATTGGATCGTTGATCATTGAATCAATACATGGATCCATATTGATGTATTGCTACACCCCTACTGCTGTCTGTTAAGCCTCATCCACACCAGGAACATCAGCAGCGCGTGGCAGCTGCGTTACCTGTTGTTTTTCATTTTGTTAACAGGTTAGAGTAGCCACACTGCCCGTGTCAGCTAGGTCTCTTCTAGAGATCAGAGGTCTCGCCTATTTTTGACATGTGCTGCTAGATGTTCACAGCAGCAACAGACAGTGAAGATGATCTATTGACTTTTTTTTTGTGTCAACACGTCCTGCTTTCATTTCAAAATAAAAGCCCTCAAGCATTTTTTTCTGTGGACAGAATTCCTTATTTTTTTAACACGAGGCTTTTATTCTGAAATATGTGCTGGACAGTGTTCTAGAACATAGAGTGATTGGAGAGCTCCATGAATAAATAAGGTACAGGGTTTTAATTGAGGATTAGTACTATTATTTACAAATTACACCACGTTTCTTAACCTTTCTCTGTCTAAAATAAATATAAATGACATTTATAAATAAATGAAATGGCCATTATGAAAGGCAAACTCTATGTAGAAAGAAAGGGCTGACAGCAGCAGCAGCAACAGAAACACAGTTGGTGTGAACACCCGACGCGTGAATCACGCAGCCGCCATGTGAATCAGCCGTCACGCGCTCCTGACGTTCCCAGTGTAGATGAGGCGTTAGGACAGGCTGTTTTCATAAACTGTTCACTATATCTACGAAAAGTAATGCACCATAATTTATGTATAACCCACTTAATCAATTCGTATGTAATCCACATAATCGTGAGCCATGACAGGTGACGCAGAGACATGGTCCGTGTAGGGAGGTGGTCGGGGTGGACAGTTGGGTTTAAAAACATCAGACTTTCAGCCCAGAGGCCGCTGTTTGTGTCCCATGTGAAACCAGAAGTTGACATTGACTTGATACGTAACTTCCGTATTTAATGAACTCCACTTCTCTAGTTATTTTAACCAAAACCATGATCTTTTCTTAATCTAACCAAGTCGTTGCCTAAACACTGCAGGGGCTTGCACAGGCGCACGCTAGCTACATGATTGCTTTTGTTGCTGGACATTCACAGGGAAACGCACAAAAAAAAGAAATAATAACTTTCCGTAAGATATCATGCAAAATGTTGTTGGTTAGAACTGACCCTTTGCTAAGTCCCGCCCCTCAAACGCAGACTGGCCAATCATGGCGTAGCATGGGCCAGCTCTGACCAGGGTCCGACAACTATCCGCCTCTGCTCCGGAGACTCTATCTCTGTCTCTATCTCTATCTTACACATTGTCTTCATTTTTAAGGCTGCTTTGGTAGATTTTGAGCTAGGCATGGTTCAACATTGTGAAAAGATCAGAAGGAGATATACATTTCTAAAATGTTACATTTCTACATAAAAACTTGCTAACATTAGCAGAGTATGCTCGCACATCATTAACTAGCGTTAGTACTGCTATGCTACGCTAGCTACTGAGGGTATACTGAATGTATACACATGCTGCTCTTGCTTTGTAATGATTGTAAAAGTGAATAAAGACCTAGCCGTCTTTGACATTAGGGAACAGGAGCGGTGGTATTGCCCTTAATTTTAATGTCTTCTGTCTCGATCGCCTGGTGATGTGGTGGTTCACTTTTACACTGTGATTTGTAGGCTTTAGCTTCTATCTTTATCTTTTGAACCTGTTTATACTGCCGAATCAGTTTCCATCCATCCATCCATTATCTGTAAACGCTTATCCTATTCAGGATCACAGGGGGGCTGGAGCCGATCCCAGCTGACATTGGGTGAAGGCGGGGGGGTACACCCTGGACAGGGCTGACACATAGAGACAGACAACAGTCACACTCACATTCACCTACGGGACATTTAGAGTCAACAATGAACCTGCATGTCTTTGGACTGTGGGAGGAAACCTGAACACCCGGAGAAAACCCACATTAACAAGGCGAGAACATGCTAACTCCACACAGAAGGGCCCCAAGCCAGGTTGGAATCAGTTTGACATCCTGATATATCCTTCAAATGCATATTGTAGACCCTTCTGTCTCCTTCTCACTGAAATTGCTTTTTTTGTTTTTTCCAAAAATGTGATAATATTTCTTCAGGGAGTGCAGTTAGTGACAGTGTGGACTCCATGGTAGCTCCGACAGTTTGAAGGAGTAGCAGCAGGGGTCGGGCCTTAGTGTAGGGTCAATTGAAAGAGGAAGTGGCATGATGTTGTTGTAGAATCACTAAGCCTCTTGGAGTGTGTTCAAAGACTTATTTTGACTCTGGAGGCCACAGTTTAGATTCCTCCACTACCAGCAGTCATCATTGGTTTCTTTCAAGTTTGACCATGATTTTGCCTTAAAGGTCCCATATCGTGCTCATTTCAGGTTCATACTTGTATTTTGTGTTTCTACTAAAACATGTTTACATGCTGTAATGTTAAAAAAAAATGTTTTCCTCATACTGTCAGTCTGAATATGCCTGTATTTACCATCTGTTTGAAACGCTCCGTTTTAGAGCAGTTTGACGGAATTGCAACAGAATTGCAACAGAATTGCGTTGCTAGGCAACAACCTGGGTCCATGTGTACTTCCTGTCCGCTGATGTCATTCACATACACTGCAACCAGGAATAAACTGGGACACATTTAGAATGTGTACATTTAAATCTGTGTAATGGGTGTAAATATTGTATATTTGTGACATCACAAATGGACAGAAATTCTGACAGCTTGTTTCAAACGCAGAACTTCTGAATACGGGCTGTGTGTATTTCCCTGCGGATTGAGTGTATTGATACTTTCACAGTATTTATATAAGACTTAAGTTTACTTTATAATAAAAAAACATGAAAATCAAATTTTTTATAATATGGGACCTTTAACCATATTGAAGTAGTTTTAGTTGCATAAACACAACCAAACCTTAACTATGCAGACAGCATGTCAGAAAACAACTTTGTGCTCATATTTCCATACAACTTGTCTTAGACTTTTTTTTAATTCTTTCCCTTTTTTCATTTCTCTCTTTCTCTTTCTCCCCCTCAGGCAGTATGACATTTAGTCAGTGTTGTGTAGGCAGATGTTTGTGTGGATGTTTTTCCAGTGCCCTCTGCTCATGTATGTATGATCATGTGTGTGTGTGTGGGGGTGTATTCTTTGCCTGCAATTTTTGGAGGATGTGCGTACAACAATGCGGGTGTATGTGTATGACGCACAATCTGTGTGCGTGTGTCTGACGGATAAGAAGTAACAAGAGCCAGAAACAGAGGGTGTTTACAACTTAATGTGTTTGTGGTTCCTGTTTGTGTTTGAAGAAAAGACCATTTAAAATAAGATTGATTTTTTTGGGGGGGATTATTGTATACATGCATGTGTATGTGTTCATATGCATTTGTGTGTGTGTTTGAGAAGACATATGCACAGTATGTGTGCATGTGTGAAATGAAGTGGAGGAGGTTGCCAGGGAGAGAATGATGAATATGGATCAGTTCCTCTGCTGGTGATGGATTGAAATTCCAAAACAAAAGCTGGATCTCCCTCAGGGTCCTGCAGGGAGCTTCTTTCTCCATCAGGTCAGGTTTTTCTGTTCTGCTCTGTGTGGTGCTCTCTGTTGTGTTTACACGCATTGTTGGTTTTATCACCAAGAAGCAGCTACCATAGCAGGACACTGAAGCCAAAGTGTCATAAGGTGCAGTGCCACTGATGGCTGCTAGATGGATCTCAATATGTCTGTCTCTGAGGGGAACCCATTAACAAAAGGTTCATTTCTCCTCTCAGTGTTATTTATTCATTTTCACAAGTCATTATGGTTTCAATTACCAGTTTCACTTCTTCCAGTAATTGTGCGGAAGAATTATTTCTTTAATAACAGGATCATAATGATGTTTTCTGGTCGGTGGGTCTTGAATGACAGCCGTGATCGGCAGGTCTTTTGCTTGCTACTGGATTTGCACTGACTTTGCTGCTGTTCACTGTTATAACAAACCATTCATTTGTATTTTCCATTTTGTGGTTAAGCAATTTCATTATAAGCCTCAAAGGATTCTGCATAACTTGTGTAAGTCAAGCTCTGTGACATGTGTATTGGTTCATTTGTACACATGGGGCATCAGAATGATAATACTCCGGATGCCCTTTCTGGTTTGTGGAGCTCAATATCCAACTCCAACGGCCTCGAAATGAGCCTGTGCTTTGTTAATTTAGCACACTTCTGTAGTCTTCACAATTTGCTCAATGCTCTAACAGATAATATTGTTTATAATATTAAAATGATAGAGTGAATTTTGATATCAAATGACTCTAATGCATCTCTAGAGATTTGCTAGTACAGCCGAACCCACTGAGAATCAACGCCCAGATCTAGAACTGGGCTTTCAATTTCGATCATAATTCTTTATTTTGTTTTTAAATTATTTTTCTTTAATCTCTTCAAATTACAATTCCAAATTGCAAAGAGTTCCTGACAAATATTATTCTATTTCACAATAAATATATTCTGGACATTCAGCCGCTCAATATAAATGGACTTGCATTTATTTAGCGTTTTTCTAGTCTCACGACCACTCAAAGTGCTTTACCCTGCAGGAGCAATTTGGGGTTCAGTATCTTCCGATTGGTTGATGACCTGCTCTACCTCTGAACTACATCCGCCCCAACAAACAGATGTTCCCTCAGATTTCATGTCCACACGCACTTAAAGGTTATGTGTCCAGTTGCAAGGATGCTGACTATAGTTATTATTTGGAACAACAAATATGATTTGAAAGATAGTACTGCCGGCCTGATTAGAAGGTTTCTATCAACATCATAAGGAAATGTTCTTTATAACGGCAAGTCACACAAATGTTAATAGCATCAGTAAAATATTCCCTGACAAGGTATGTCATTTTTTTTCCACCAAAATATCTAATCTTACAGCAAAATATCCACTTGTAGCATCTAAAGCCTTAATAAAGTATTCCATGGTTACCACTAGGCACTCACAACACTTCATTTCTATCACCACATACATACAAGAAATGTGACCTCTGCACTTAACCATCCTAAGCATTTAGGAAAGGGCCGGGGAGCAACTTGGGGTTGCCAGAATTTCCCAGGGCAGTTGCCCGTCCCTCAGGAGGTGGTGGGGGTGCCAGTGCAAATCCGGCCCCTGAACCGGAACCGATGCAGATGGACGGGGCTCGGCTCTCTCCCACTGAATGTCTCCGAAGAATTCGATAGGGGGAAGTGCCTGTACTGCAGCCACGCCGGCCATTTCCTTGTCCCCTGCTCTCTTCGGCCAAACGATTAGGCTCACCAGTAAGTGATGGGGGTACTGGTGAGTCAGACCACTTCTCCACCCATCTCATGCCTGCTGTTTCAAGCCACTGTGGAATTGAGAGTCATTGCCCCTGCTGGCTTTCGTGGACTTAGGTGCAGATGCGAATTTCATGGACAGTAACCTCGCTTCGCAGGCTGGCATTCCTGTCGAGTCCCTTGCTTCCCCGTTTGATGCCAGTACTCTGGATGGGAGACTTCTGGCCCGAATCACTCACCAGACCAAGCCCTTCATTCTCATTTTCTCTGGAAACTACCATGAGCAGCTTTGGTTTCACCTGTTCTTTTCCCCTCATGCTCCGATTATTCAGGAACAACCCTGGCTGAAGCTTCACAACCCCCATCTTGACTGGTCATCCGGCAAGGTTGTATGTTGGAGCTCTTTTTCTTGTCATTCCTGCCTGCAGTCTGCCCTAAAATGACAGTGCCCTCCAACCTATCTGCCATTTCCCAAATTTACCATGACCTCTGTGAAGCTTTTAGTGAGCAATGAGCACTCTCCTTGCCTCCCCATGGATGATAGATTGCCTTCCGGGGTTTGAACAACTTTAAAACAACCATTAAAACAAGTACCCCACGCCCCTGATCAGCTTGGCATTTGAGCCTCTTCACGGTGTCACTGTCTTTATCAAGCTGGACCTGAAACGCCTATCACCTGGTCAGGATTCGGGAGGGAATGAGTAGAAAACAGACTTCAATACTGCCCTTGGCCTCTTTGAGTACCTGGTAAATGCCCTTTGGTTTAACCAGTGCTCCTGCTGTCTTCCAGGCTGTTGTCAATGATGTGCTCCAAGACTTCCTTAACCGGTGAGTTTTTGTGTACTTGGACAACATCCTGATCTTCTCTCACAACCTTAAGGAAGACATTCTGCATGTCCACCAAGTTCTGTAGAGGCTTTTGAAGAACAAGCTGTTCGTTAACAGTGGAAAAAATGCGAGTTCCATGTCAGTTCTGTGAGCTTCTTAGGTTTCATCATTGAAGGCGGGCAGGTGAAGATGGATCCTGAAAAGATTCTGGCAGTGGCAGAGTGGCCGAGACACTCCTCGGTGAAGCAGCTCTAGCAGTTCCTGGGTTTGGCCAATTTCTACCGGCAGTTCAGTCGTGATTATAGTCATGTGGCAGACCCATTGACCCAACTCACCTCTCCGCCTGCCTGCCATACCATTCTGTCCGTGTCTGCATTTGGGTCCACCTGCACCACTCATAACTTTACAAGCCCATGTGTAATAATAGTCTTGGCCAAGACTCCCTTGGAAATAGATTTTAAATCTCAATGGGACTATCCTGGTAAAATACAGGTTAAATCAAAAATAATGTTCACTAGAAGGCTTCAAACACAGATTTAATACAGAGGCTGAGCATGGGGGGGGGGGGCACTGGGATATTGATTAATTTCTTCATTTGCAGCTATTTTATATGTCGTATAAAATAATCAGGCAAGAAATTAGACATGGTGTACTTAAGATACACCGTTGTGTGTGGATCCAGGCCCATTCAGTATATATAGTATATTCATGCTACCATTCAGTGTAACAGAGCTGCAGCCTCTTACTCAAAAACGACTTCTTCACATGACTCTGCCAAAGCTGTGAGAGCACATTATACAGTGACATATTGGCAAAACACAATGAAAATAAGTATGAAATAATTGAATCTGTCATCTGTTGCCCATAGTTTTCTTCCTCTTTTCAACATTCTGCCTCTTCTCTGCTTGGATGTTCTGTCCACTTCCGCTTGCTCTATCTTCTTCCCTCCTTTTCTCAATCTCATCCACTTCTCCATCCTCTTCTTTCTCCTCCACCTCTACCCTTCTTCTCCCTCTGCTCCCTTTTGAACACACCTCCACCTCCCCGCCCTCGCTCTTTGCATCCTCATCTCACTATTCTTCCCTTCCTCTGCTGAGCCCAGCCATTTGCTCCTTTGATCTCTCTGTCATTTTGCTATAGCTTACCCTTCAAGCGGGGGGGGGGGGGGGGGGGGGGGGGGGGGGGGGGGGGGGGGGGGGGGGGGGGGGGGGGGGGGGGGGGG
>CAKAOI010051272.1:17028-24528 GCA_916701655.1 Sebastiscus albofasciatus
GTTTGAGGAATAAACCAGAGAGAGATGTATAGACAAGTCATATTTAACTGTGAAGGAGTAAAATAGATACAAGAAATAATCACTGAAGAAAAGAAAACAGTTTTTTTTGTTTGAAAATGACAAAGGAAGTAAAGCAGTTTTAGACTGACTGAGTCTGTTGCCACGTTCGGACCCACCTGAGCCCTGTGAGAATAAAAGCAACCCTCTCATCCACTCGAATGGAGGCGATCCGTCGGGGTGCCAGCGCACGAGGCTCCAGCAAAAAGTTGAACCTGGCTCAACAAGGCTCTGCACTGGCCAGTCACATGCAAGCACACATTCTGGGTTAATGACTTAACCCAGAATTAACATTATTTAACATTATTTCTACTGTTCACCTTGCGAGCACTGCGATGAAAGATAAAATAATTGCTGCTGTGATAATTGTCCAGAGTTTAAAATGGGAGTGTTACAAACCATTGTGCAGTGTTTTGGCATCTGATAAACCTTAAACTGCATGAATCTGTTACTCCAACTGGACTTCCTGGGGTGTCTCACTGGTACCTTAAACAACACGCCCCCCCACCAACGCAGCCTCCTGCACTGGTTGAGGTCTGAATTCTTGATAACAGTCTACAGCTCCAACACATTCTCACTCCCAACTCGTCAAATACCGCAACTTGGTCAGTAGTCCTACGCTTCAAACTATGACACTTTAGGCACCTCACTAGAACAACCTTGTTTAAATCATTAGGTACTAAAAGTTGCACTAATGGCTGAATCCAGAGTTATTTCCCTTCCTCCGTTCATGTGAATGAGACCCAGACCGCAGCTGGAGGAGGGCTGGGAGGCGGAGTTAGCAAACCGTGAAGAAGGCGTGACGTTGGGACCCCGTGACCTAGCCATGTGACCGAGCGGACGCTACTGGGCCTGCTCCATGGGCCCAATGGATGCAGAAGACCGCCGAGAGACCCGGGTGCTTTTCCACCGGGAAGTCGAGCCATTTTTGCTTCATGCGCCACTGAGACACTTTTATAGGAATGAACGGGGCCCCATCTCCAACACTGTATCCAGTTCTCCTAATACATCCACTCATACTCATACTTAATACATTCCGCTCATGAACAAGGTCTTTTCAAAGTAAAGTTCCTTCAAAGTTCGGCCCTGCTGGTGGCATTAGATAAATAATCATATATTTACCAAAGTTATTAGGATTCATCCTACACATGTTTGAACCTCATTTGGTGTCAATCCGTCCAATAGTCAAGATAATATTTCACTCAAAACCAAAAATGTAAAATCCAGGGGATGACCAACATCAGTGTGCTTTATCCTCTGGAGACCATGAATATCTGTACAAAATTCCATGCCAACCCATCCAATACTTGACAGGATATTGTAGTCTGGACCAAAGCATTGAATCGACCAGCTGCAGCCACTCAACCAACCAATACTGTCATCCCTAAAGCCCCACCACTAGGAAAGACGGAAGAAAAGAAGACAAGCATTTTCTTTTCTTTGAATGGATGGAGAGAACGAAATACAATGAGAGTCAATGACAAATAAAAGGAGCATATAACAAACTATATAACAAATATATTTTTTTAAAGATAGACATAAACGATGACAAGAAAAATAACGCAGAAAAAAATCCTAAAAAATAGAGGAAGAAAAAAATATAAGAGTATGACAGAGAGAAAAAGACAGAGCAATATAAGAGAGGATCAAGAAGAAAGACAAGATGGGATGGAGAAGGACAAAGAGAGGTAGCCGGGAGAAAGAAAGTAACACCAAGGCAGAGGAAGAATAGGAGTGTGAATAAGAGAGAAGAGAAAAGAGAGAGAGGGAGGCAGCTTAATTTCACACTACTACTTCCCACACAGAAAGAGAGAAAGAGAGAGAGAGAGACAGAGAGAGAGAGACAGAGAGAACAACAAGAGTGAGAGACAGAGGTGAAAGATACAGAGAGGGACTGATCACTTCTCCCTGTCAGAGAAAGGGATGCTCTCTCTCTTTCCTCTCTTTGCCATGTGACCGGCCAACGCTCCAATACCGCTCTTTTTCACTCTCTCATCCTTCGCTCGGCTCACACTATGTCTGACTGAGGAGGAAGAAGAGGAGGAGGAGGCAGAGTAAGAAAGCAGGAAGAAAAGGAAGAGAAGTAAAGAGAGGAAGGATGTTCTCCGTTTCACTCAAGTGCCGCTTAGGGGTCATCAGACGCCGAATTAAGGGTACAGTGTGTGTGTGTGTGTGTGTGTGTGTGTGTGTGTGTCCCAGAGAAAGAGACTACTGCTGCCGCTGTGTGTGTCAACTGTACACTGCTCTCTGTGTAACAGTGTGTGTAACAGTGTGTATGCCCATTTGTGTGCATTTGTGAATGTGTATGTGTGTTATTCCCCTCTGTATATGTGCCACATGACGCCTGCCTCCCGCTGATGTTGTCGGCATGTTTTATTCTCATCTGTCCTCCTTTTCTTCTTCTTCTTCTTCTTTTGGACTTTTCAGCCTGCAGTTTACTTGTTAAAATGTCCACAGGAAGCCACACAATGTCTGAATGAGGTTTGTGTGTTTAGACTGAAATAACAAGATCTTATTCTCCGCTCGGCAAGTCAATTTGATTTGCTTGATGTGAGTAACCGAAGCGTCTCGGCGTCTTGGTGTTCCAAAACATCAAATCACTTTCAGTTATGTTCCCGTGCTGCGAGCCCCGCTGATCAGCTTCACAACAGGTTGAGATTTGTTCAGTGTCTGCGTGGACGTAGATTGGACCTGATATATATATATGGAAACATTACTTTAGATCCTGGAAAGGAGATCCTTTAGATCTCCTTTGTTTTGTATTATTTGGAGTAAATGAAGGGTTTCATTGGAAGGAGATGTGCTTGAATTGACCAGAAGCAGCTGGTTGGATGTTTGATGGCTGCAAGTTTCTCTAAAAGGGACGATGAAGTCTCTAAAGTGATTTGATGCAGGTTTAATGTCTGTTTTAGTCAGAGATGAAAACCTTCATAAGGTAAATTCAGTCTGTGTCTGTGTCTGTGTGTGTGTGTGTGTGCGTGTGTGTGTGTGTGTGTGTGTGTGTGTGTGTGTGTGTGTGTGTGTGCGCTTTAGTGAGCTCAGTGACTGGCTGGATGAGTGCCAGTTCATAAACTTTTATGACTGGAGTATATAAAGCTCATGACTCTTGTTTTATTCAACAAATTCACTCAATTTAGTGAAATGAAGCAGACAAGGATGTTTATTATTTATCACAGGGGAAATTTTTTTTTTTTCAGTTGAGTGTCAAAATTAAATTATTGAAGTAAAAAGCTAAACCAGGAAATAACCAAATGGGAAGTTTATTGCAATTTGCACACCTGCAAATTGCTTATTTATTTGTTTGTTTTTTTTACACACTTTTTTGGTTTCTTTTCCAGGTTGACATTTTTGAAAACAAATCCAGACAATAAGACAGGTGTCAGGCTGTTAAATAGGTATTATCAGTCACTATAAGCACCATAGATGTGGGTCAATGTGGGCCTACTACACCTACTGGGTTTTATCATCTATTCACATGGTAGATCACTGAAAGAAGGTATAAAAGAACACAACAGCGACCTCTAGCGGCCGTAGTAATTACGACAGGAGCAGAAGCGGAAGTCAGGCACTGTAGTATAGATAGTGTTTTCACCCAGGAGACCGGAGTTTGCATCCCGTGTGAAACCAACAAAGTGCCTTTGTCTTCTTATTTGAACCCAAAACACATTGTTTTTCCATAAACTTAACTGTTTTTTTTTTTTTATAAACCTAAAGAAATTTGAGTTTTATTGCCTAAAGAAGTTGTAGTTTTGTTTCCTTTTTATTTGCGTTCAAAATGTGACTTTTCATTCAGTTTTACATGTTAGAACATGTTACTTTTAAGTTTCACTTTCACTTTTACAACACAGTAGGCATAGCAGGCCCCTACTGACCCACACCTATGGTGTTTATAGCGACTGATAATGCCCATTTAATGGCCTGATAAGAGATAAACAAGGCTCAAAGCTCATATTAGTTTAATAATTCATGTCTCAAACTTGAATAAAAATTGAATAAACAGATTTCCACATCTTAGTAGTTAGTTTCAGGTTTGAAGTTCAACTCTGATAGAGTTCTCTAGAGGTTTTTGGTTCTCTCTGTAGTCCTTGTTACTCACACATACAATCACAATCTCATCCACATGTGATGTTTTTCCTCCATTTCTTTGTCTTTTAGCATAAAAAGCATTATAATTCAGTTGTTGATGTTACTCCAATCTGTTCTCCTAGTCTACCTGCCGTTCAATATCCCATTTAACTCTTAAAGGGGCAGTGTGTAGGACTTGGTGGCATCTAGCTGTGAGGTTGCAGATTGCAACCAACTGAAACTTGTGTGCCAAGTCTGTAGGAGAACTTCAGTGGCCGACGTGGACATGTGAAAACACAAATGGCCCTATCTAGAGCCAGTGTTGGGTTTGTTCATCCTGGGCTACTGTAGAAACATGGCAGCCGACTCTGTGAAGAGAGGACCCGCTTCCTATGTAGATAGAAACGGCTCATTCTAAGCTAACCAAAAAACACAAAATTCTTATTTTCAGGCGATTATACACTAATGAAAACCTACTTCTTAATATTATATTCCATTTCTGCCAATAGAACCCCCTAAATGCTACACACCTTTAAAGTGGCAGTAGTAGGCAGTATATTTTTGGCATCAAATTCATCATTGAATCATCATCATGATGATCATTTGACAAAATGTCCATAATAACCTTTCAGCATATTGTAATTCAAGTGTTCTGAGAGAAAACTAGACTTCTGCTCCGTTTTAAGGCTTTAGAACATCTAGCCCGTGATGGGAGATTTTGGCCAATCACATTTCAGAGAGAGAGCGTTTCTATTGGCTGTGCTCATGGCTGCCGGGTCACAAACTTTCTCATTTTACAGCTAAACAGTACACTACAAGATGATTCTGAGAACATCTGAGGAGAGAAATAGACATTATGTAACAGAATCTTGATTCATATTTGATCAGCGCTGCCTAGTTTCACCGTTTGGTCGGAGTTGGCGAGTGATTGACAGCCGGCTCTCATAGACGGCAGCTGGACGGCAGACTCTAGATCAGCTTTTACTGCTTGTTTTCCTCCGGTCTGTGAAATCCATTAGGAGCACCGGAGGACACAGAGGCACATATTTTCAGATTACCTGTCTCATGCACTACTGTCAGGATATAGTGCCTGTTTTATAAAAATAACTTATTTTAATCATATTTGCTCCGTTTCTACCCACTGCTGCTTTGATACTACAAAAGTTGTTATATATCCAAGGTAGCTCTCAATCATGGTTAGTTACTAAACTTTCACCGTGGTGTTTCTGTATTTGAATGAACATTGATCACGGTGTTTGTTGTGCTCTACCTGCCTCTCATTACTGCAGCAGAGGGCTGCTGTATGTGGGTTAGCTGTGTGTGTGATGTTTCATGTATGACAAAGGTTGGGACTGAATGTTATTTTTTGTTTTCTTTTTCATGTGTGTGCTGGTGTGTGTCAGTGTGTGCGTCAGTGTGTGTGTGTGTGTGTGTGTGTGTGTGTGTGAGTGAGAGAGAGAGAGTGAGATGCATGGTTGGTTGCCAGTGGAGCTTTGGGCTAGTTTGTTGTTGTGTGTGTTGATTGATCTCCAAATCTGTGCATGCTGTTGGGACCTCTACTCTCTCTCTCTCTCTCTCTCTCTCTCTGCTTTCTGACTTCCATTATGAATGAGGCCACTGCTCACAGTATGTGGCGTGTGTGTTAATGTGGCTGAGAGAGCAGGTGATATGAATGTGTGTGTATCTATATGGTCTGTGAGTAAAGTGCACAGTGAGTGTGTGTGTGAGAGGATGTGTGTGTGTGTGTGTGTGTTTAGGCATGTTTGTGCACTGAGTCCATATGAGTGAGAAATGTGTCATTAAACAGCGTCTGTACTGTCTGACAGCCTGTGTGTGGAGATGAATGGTGTTTAGTCTCAGAGGAGAGAGTAACAGAGGACACGGCTGGAAGCTGCAGCTGAATGCAAACCATTCGTTTCTCACTTTCCCCTGTTTCAGGGAAGTTTCATCAACAGCAGCTCACATCCCATTTACAAGTTGCTACTTAGCATTACAATTATGTAAGTGACTCATAATTCAGTGTTTTCTGAACTGCTGCCTCAGTGGTTGAAGGAAAAGTTCAACATTATGGAAAATACACAGCTTTAGAGAAGATTTAGTCTTTAGATTTAGTCGATGCTGCTGTCATATCTGTTCACCAAATATGAAGCGACCCCTAGCCAACAGCTAACTCAGCATAGCACAAAGACTGGATCTGGGGAACAGAAAGGTAACAAGAACATTGAAACTGTCACTATTTAACATGTTGAAAAAAAGTGTTAAAAAAGACACTTTGCCATTTTATGAGGGCAAATTACAGAGTTAAATTCCCTCATTTAGCTGGAAGGAAACTAAAATAGCTTACACAACCCGTTATCACTTGAAACTCGTCAAATACCGCTGTTTGGTAAGTGCGTCTCGCCATCGCAGACCGAAGCACGGTAAATGATGAACAGTATATGATGAACTAACTCCAATGTAAACCCAACGGCAGTGTTATTCTACGGTCGGAGCAAGTGACGTAGTATTAATAGCGTAAGAGTTCATTCAGAATGGATGGGAGGGGTGATGGATGGGTCAAACCAACCCAAGACTTTCAACCAGGAGGCCGCTGTTCGTGTACCGCGTGAAGATAAAAGTAACATTGACTTATTTTGTCACGTCAGTCTTTAGTCATGTGACTTGTCAGTATCATCAGTACTGTGAGCCACGTGAGTCGCCAGTCAGTGAAGTGTATATTGACACACCGCACCTGGTCGAAAATGAACACAAGAGAGGTACCGCGTGTGTCAGTCTCCGATGCCGAAGGACCAAGCAGCGGTTGGGAGTGAGAATGTGTCGGCTTCCAGTAGTTTAGGTTATACAACTCTTGATGTCAGACAGACTGTTAGATGCTGCTCTGGATCAATAGAATCCTGCTAGTTGGTCTGCCTGCACAAATCTATTCAAACCTTTTATTAAAAAAGGGTTGCAACTGTTGCAAATCTGCATCGCTACCGGTATGAATGGTTTTGATGTGAAATATTTGCAGGCGAGTATTTCACGTTATCATGTTGTTTATTCGTCATGACCCCAGTGTGTAAAGGCCTTTGCACTTCAGTTTTTGAACGGACCAAACAAATGAGATAAAACACGTTGATGCTAAGAAATTAAAATGTGCACTAGGTTTCCTGTGCAGGCTAAAGTCCTCTTTTTCCACGGCCTTTTCTTGACTCCGATTGATTACTGTGATACTATTTATATGTCCGCCTCACCGCCCACCTTGACCAAACTGGACCCCCTGAGTCTCTCAGCCCTGAGGAATGTCACTAATTCTGGCGTACGCCACTTCCCACACAACAGTTGTGATCTATAATAACAAACTTGACTGGAGAATGTGTGCTCCTGTCCGGAAACTCT
>CAKAOI010051272.1:27028-30082 GCA_916701655.1 Sebastiscus albofasciatus
TCCTACTCTGTGGTGGAATGAACTCAGTTTGTAGTCACACTCACAGCTCAATGAAGCACCCTTCTTTAGAGTGCAGGGTATAACAGCGGCGAGCATCGGGACCAGCTTCCCATCCTCTGGCAAGCGAATAAATACATATCAGATTCAGAAATACTTTATTGATCCCGGGAGACAATTGAGTTACGTTATGGTTGATCCCATTCTAGAATAGACATATATAAAATAGAGAATATACAAGACATATGCATAAGAAATGTGTAATTATATATAGGCGTACTACAATATATAACAACAGTGCAAATAATAATGCTGAAAAATGGGATCTATGATTAAGTGTGTAAAAATGCAAGACTATGTAAATAAATAAAAATATTAGTTTAAATGTGCAGTATAAATAAAAGTAGTATTAATGCCAGAATAAATCTATTTTAGTTTGAGCAGTTTTGTTTTTTGTTTGTACCGGTAGTCGTATGGAACTGACATTTTTTGTATGGATCGTGTTCCATCTAGTCAATAGCTCACTGTCTAGAACACTGATCAAGTGTCTTGTGTCTACCCACAATGAACCCCTTCTCACTATCTGGTAAATGTCACACACAGTGAAGTGTGTGACATTTTCTACAGATGTCTAGACATGTAAACTGTAGTAATGTAGCTGATATGATGTTAATATGCAGTCAATAGATCACCTTCACTGTCTCTCGCTGCTGTGAGACACATGTGGCACGCCGCAAAAATAGGCGAGACCTCTATTCAGAGGGCAGTGAGAGGGTGTAGGGGGTGGATTGGAATTGGGCCACAGTGTTCTACTTGCTCCCACACATTGCTTTCTCCTCCACACTACTTGCTGTGTGCATTTTTTTAAATAGTATTTGTACCCACTGTAGGTGCACAAAAGATCATATTGTATTTCTTAGTAAGTGTAAAGGAAGCCAGCGTTTCGATGGTTGCCTTTCTAAAGGAAATGAGCATGGCAGCAGATAAATGACAGGGTGGCCTGACCACTCGTTGTCATCCTCATAAAATGAAAAGGTCACTGATCAAGTGTCTTGTGTCTACCCACAATGAACCCCTTCTCACTATCTGGTAAATCAGGGATCAGCAATCATATCACCATAGCCCTGCTTCAGAGCAGTGGTTGCTAGGTAACTTGTAATTTTTAGTCAGCTACTTTTTGTTTTTAGTTTTGCTATGACTAAGTTTGTAAGAGGCCGCAAGAAAACAAACACAAATAGCGCAATGTCAGGGTTGTTCTTTCTTTCTAGTGAGCCTGGCTGAAGGCATGTTTCTACCGTACTGTATTAATAATGGGATGCCTCATTGATCCCTGCAGGGAAGGGCTCTCTTTATTTGTTCCCCTCATGAGAAGTTCAAGCACAGCGTCTGACACAGAACAGCACCTCTGCAGTTAGGAGAGGTTCAGTGTCCTGCTGCGTGGTCGGATGGTTGTCAGCATGATTCTTGACTGTTTGACATGTTTTAATTTAAAATTATATAAAGCAGCTGTGGCTCAGAGGTAGAGCAGGTCGCCCACCAATCGGAAGGTTGGCGGTTTGATCTCCGGC
This sequence comes from Sebastiscus albofasciatus, assembly GCA_916701655.1. Classification (NCBI taxonomy): domain Eukaryota; kingdom Metazoa; phylum Chordata; class Actinopteri; order Perciformes; family Sebastidae; genus Sebastiscus; species Sebastiscus albofasciatus. Next base: position 28,594 of record CAKAOI010051272.1, read on the forward strand.
TCCTTCGGTCCGCATGTTGATGTGTCCTTGAGCAAGACACTGAACCCCAAACTGCTCCTGAAGGCATAGCCATCGGTGTGTGAATGAGTATTTAGATTAGATCCTGATGGGCGGGTTGGCACCTTGCATGGCAGCTTCTGCCATCAGTGTGTGAATGTGTGTGTGAATGTGTGATGCTGACATGTAGTGTAAAGCACTTTAAGTGGTCGGAAGACTAGAAAGACACTATATAAACGCAAGTCCATTTACCATTTAAAAACACTTTTTTATATTTAAAAAAGGCCAAATGAAGTGTTTTAAGAAACCCAAGGCCTCATATTCTAAACTTTGTGCTATCAAGGATCATAAATCATTCAAAATAAACATCTGTCAGTGGTGAAAAACAACTGCTTGAAATGTTGCATAGTCTCGGGTGCTAACTCAACCCATAACATTTTGTTATGCAACTTTACGGACAAATTCCAATCCGGCCCTTACACCCCCTGCCTACCTTCTTCCACTCCGTTTGTGCGTTCGCCTGGAGGGTCTGCCATGTGAAGTGCCATCCCAAACAAATCAGCGAGGGGTAGAAGTGAGTTATGAAACCCTCCAACAGTGAGTCTGCATCGATGTCGACTTAACCAGCTGCCCTTTCTTACGACGTTCAATGCCGTTTAGTGTTCGTCATGGAACACGCTCCAATGTCCGTTCCCTGCGACTACCGGTACACATTTTTACTGTAAACTGCTCAAACTAGGATAGACATGTATTCTACTTTATTGTCATACATATGTTAACAACTTAAAGTAAATACATTATATTTTGGATCAAATATACCCTTGTCTAGTCTAGGAAATGTTAGATATGTCCATTTGATTGTAAAGTGTTGTATATTTATACATACAAAATATAAACTGGGAAAAAAAAGTTCAGAAACTTGTTTGGTGGATTATTTCTCTGTTGTTCCAATGCTAATGGTCATTGTATTTTACATCGTTGGAAAGCCTGTTTATTTACCTTCACAATGATGTCCAACTTGTAAGGATCATGCATTTGTGGGATGAGCAGCACACATAGTTGCAGGTTAGCCAGCGTGGTTGTGTTGGTCACTCTAACACGTACAGCACGCCCAAGCTGATCCCACAAGTGTTGAATTGGGTTGAGGTGTGGACTCTTGGCAGGCTGTTCCATTCTCTCTACTCCCACATTGTGGAGGTAGTCTGTGATAACCCTGGCTCTGTGGGGGGGGGGCATTGTCATCTTGGAGGATGAAGTTAGGTCCCAGATTGTGGAGATATGGGATCACCACTGGCTGCAGAATCTCATCCCGATATCTCCCTGCATTGAGATGGCCTTCAATGATGACAAGCCTTGTTTTGCCCCCCTATGTCCATCCACTATGACCATTGGCAGAGCATTTTTCTTGGGCGCTACCCACATAATCAGCTGTGCTGCTCATCCCACAAATGCATGATCCTTACAAGTTGAACATCATTGTGAAGGTAAATAA
>CAKAOI010051274.1:0-12364 GCA_916701655.1 Sebastiscus albofasciatus
ACATATTGTGTTACCAGGGTTACAGAGACGCAGACAGCCTCCATTATGCTGCTTTAAGTGTCAACCTGCCCAACAGATCAAGGAGACCGAGGAACAACACCAATGATGAATGTGTGTACTCCAGTGTAAAGCAATAGATCTGGACAGGTTCCATTTCTACTTTTATAACAAAACTGGATTTAGTCGTATTTCAAGTATTATATAGATTTAGAGGTAGATTTTGAGATGGCTGTGTAAATCTTCCTTGTGGTCTGCAGTCAAAAGTTGCAGCTCAGTGTGCCTAGGATTTCTGTTCATATTTACATCTCACGGTTTACGCCCGATGCCAACATTCAGTGTCAATGCAGGAAGAAGTGTGCACTTTACGTAGTGAGGCAGAGAGTATGGTGTGCGTCTAGGCTACAGTAGTGCATCAGACTTTTGGGCACAACACCGGAGTTCACATCTATTCACAGACTAAATCCTATTAAAAGTCCGTACTGAACTGGGAAAAAGGGCATTTAAGTATACGCTGCATCCTCTTCTTGGAATCAGTTACAACATTACATGAATCTTTGAGAGCTGGTCTCACTGAATGTCTTTAAAGTATTTCTAAAAGACTTGGAAGCGAGCACATCTGGCTGTAGAAGTTTTGACTGCTGATGAATGTTTTTTCGATACCTATGATTCTGTAATTTGCTCTTTGTCTTTGTTTTGAATTGTTATGTTTGTTTTATGTCTGCAACCTTGTAACTGTGCTGCCTATCTCGGCCAGGACACTCTCGAAAAAGATATTGTTAATCTCAATGAGTCTGACCTTTAACACCTTCATAAAGCTTTGACTAGGACTATGTAACTGGGAGAACCATTATTAAAGTTAGCACAGCTATTGGCAGTGGTGTAGTGGTGTCTTGGTAGGTGGGTAAACTGTGGCCCCAAGATGAAGTCAACATGCTTTCCTCTGTGTAGTTTTTAAGACGGAGTTATGCATGGCAAAATGTTTTGTTTTGGCACTGCTTCTCTCATGAATGCAGAAAAGAAATGAAGCAGTCATTGCATTGAGACCTTTTAACATTTACCCCGTGCTTTAGCTGTGTATCTCTGTCAGTGCAGCAGCTATTGTGGTTTTCAGCAGGATGTTGACGCGGCTGCACTCCCACATAAATGCCCCTTAAGCCAGAGACCACTAAAATACCCCAGAACAGTGGAGGGCTTATTACGTCACATTTGATCACACAGGAAAATCTAATACTAACACGAATACCAGTAATACAAATACTAATACTGGTAATACTATTAATAGAAATTATTAGAACATCATTTAGTTGAAATACTATTTAAAGTACTACTACATATAATGGATAGAATATACTAGTCACTAGTACACTAGTATACATTTAAAAATGACCACTATCAATGTTATTGTTATTAATATTTAAGGTGCTAAATTAAATATTCAGAGCATTAATATAGCAGCAAACAACTATGTGCTATGTAAAGATATAGAGGAGTAAAGTCTACCTGAGCAGAGAAGGAAGTCGCTCTCCCTCTGTATGTGATGTAATCCGAGCTTGTTTACATAGCCGGTCCGGCCGCTAGGGCTGCATGATTAGTCGAATATTAATCGCGATTGAAAAGCTTGTAGTGTGAAATAGGCACTAGTGCATGTGAGTCCCAGTGTGTGTGCCCCACGAGCTAGCTAATCGCCACGGCTCTGCACTGGGCTCATATGGTTGGGCGCTACACTTCCACAATAACCCACAGCGTCTTGGTGGAAGCATAGCGCCCAACCTCTGGTTCCCCCCTGGTTAACACTGTCAGCACTGTTGCCGTTGTTTACACTGTTAGTGCTGGTGGCGACTCAGTCATCGCCATCTGAAGAGCCACGTGGAGGCAATCCCTCAGTCATACTGTAGATATGCTCTGAATTTGGAATTCAGCACCTTTCATAGTAATAATAATAATAAAAAAAATAAGATCTAATCTTGTAGGCAGGTGATTTAAAGTATTTTAAACTTTCTCTAAAACCATATAGGGATAGATATTTAGATATTCAGAGTCAGCACTTCAGGACGATGCATCAACTCGGTCTATAGATATTCTTCCCTTTTATAAATACACATTACTATTACTGATGCTTTTTATTGGCAGGTAAATGATCAGACCTGCATGTGACTGTATATGTTCTGTATGTGAACCACAACTTGGCTCTATAAGTGACAGTAACATGTGATCAGGTTTCCTGAATAGGACATACAGTGTCACATCAGGTCGGCCAATCAAACGCAGTCTTGTCTCTGAAGAGTGTTGAAAGGATCTAGGTTTGTTTCACTCAACACAGCAATTTGAACACGATGGCATCTCTGAAGTTTGTCTTCTATATCACATGTTTGCTCTTGGGGGAAATGGGTGAGTTGTGTTTTTGTGACTGCAGTTTCTATCTTTTCTTTAGCAACTCTTCATGGAAATGCTTTTAATATATATTGTTTATGTAATAATTATGCTGAATTCCATCAGATTAAATTATTAACTGTGGATTTGTTTCGTCTCTCGTTTCACTTCAGCTCATGTGACCGGTCTGATTTCTTCCTCATCTGTTCGTCAACAGAGAGGTTTTGTATCAGCTAATGTTGGAAACAGTGTGACTTTGCAGTGTTTCTATGAAGGTAGTGAGCCAGCATCGCTTTACTGGTACAAACAAACACTGGGACAGAATCCACGGGTGATCTCTTCTTCATATATGCATACAACAGCCACTTTTTATCATGAATTCAAGAACAATTCACGCTTCACAGTGGATAAGAAAAACAGTAACAATCATTTGACAATTTTTGATTTGCGCATTTCAGACTCAGCTATTTACTACTGCGCAGCTAGTGCGTCACTTGCCTTGTATTTTGCGAAGGGCACTCTAGTCAGTGTGCAGGGTTCAGGTCTGAACGTCCCAGCTTTGGTCCAGGATTCAGCATCTGAGACCGTCCAACCAGGAGGCTCTGTGACTCTGAACTGTACAGTACACACTGGGACCTGTGATGGAGAACACAGAGTTTACTGGTTCAGAAACTCTGAAGAATCTCATCCAGGACTCATCTACACCCATGGAGGCAGGAATGATCAGTGTGAGAAGAAACCCAACACACAAACACACACCTGTGTCTACAACCTGCCAATGAACAGCCTGAACAGGTCTCATGTTGGGACCTACTACTGTGCTGTTGCCTCATGTGGACACATACTGTTTGGAAACGGGACCAAGCTGGACTTTAAAGGTGAGTAACATTCTAGCTCTAGTATACTTATTTATGGTTACTTTCCAATCAAACTGAACAAGAACACCAGGGGTGGGGAAAAGATAATTCACTTATGTATCGCGATTTCTTTTGTTATGATTTTGAAATAGATTTTTTTTAATGCAAGAACCGGCGGAGGGTCCGCATGGATACGACCTGCACCCTCACATTTTAAATCCAATGTGGTAAACAGTACACATGCAGTAAAGTATGGAAACACTTTGGGTTTCACATAGGGTTGGAACGGTTTCTGTATTTAACCCGAACCGTTCGGTTCAGGACGTTCGATTCAGTCGGCGACATCCTTCCGGTTCGCCGTTATCCAAACAGAAGTTTATGTTTACTGTTTCTACTCGGAACAGAAACTCTGGAGCGTGAGTTTTACCCGGAAAGTTTTGGCAGCTGTAGCGCCCAGTAGCTCATGAAGTCAAGCTGAACTGACAGCGATTTGTGTCAAACTGTACGCCGACACTGTTCAACTGAAGTCAGGTTCATATGTGGACACTTGAAACGTTTAATTACGACGGTATCATCCCAATGTGTCGATTAGCGGAGCGAAACAAAAGCAGACTGGACGGAGAGTACGTTCCCCCACAGCATTCAGACAGCATCCCACTGCAGATTCAAACCATGCCAAAGTAATATCTAATGCTATAAGAGTGTTTATCGCTGCATGTACGACCACACTCCATCGTAAACAATACAGAATTAAAGCATGTGGTCAAAGAGCGTGAGGCTTCACGTGTGAATTTTAGTCTGTTGTGCCTACCCTGTAGAAACTAGCAAAAGCAGCAGTTGAGGATTTACCAACAGCCTTAAGGTGGAACATTACATTACAGACATTTGTGATTTTATTTTTATAATTTATTTTTTCTTATTGACAATATGTCAGTATTTGAGTGCCTTAACTGTTATAGTAAGAATTATGATCAATGAGCCGCTGTTGAATGAGCTATAAGCTCACAGCTCATTCATAACTCATTCATAAAAGCTGTACGTTTTTTAGCATAGTTCTGGTTGAGCTTATGTTTTAATATATGGCCTTAGTTTAGAATTTCATCATATTTATATGAAAATAACAAAGCTGCATTTTCTTGTTGTACTAGTTACTGTAGCAGACCTATTCTTTCAATTGAGATTTGTCAATGAAGAAGTGCATTTGTTCTTTATGTAGGCCATACTTTTGTTAAGGCAAACATTTGTTTACTTATTTTTGCCAAATAAATAAAAAGCATGTTGAAATCAGAAATCGACCTCCTTCTGTAACAAATATACCGAACCGAAAACTGTGACCCCAAAACCGTGATCTGAACCGAACCATGGATTTTGTGACCCGTTCCACCCCTAGTTTCACACATTGCAGCAAAAGCAGAGCTAGACATCACGGCTAAAGCTGCATGCTAAATGTTATCGTATTGCGGTAACATACGGTCAAGCCAGTCGTCACTCTCATGGCCAAATTAGCCGACACTACAAATGTAGAGCACCCATATACTGACATTTATGTTAAATGCATCCAAACAGCCCCAATGAAAAACAAAATTAATAAACAATGACAATGACTGATATATCTGACTTCAGGATATCTCTGACTACAAACGTGCTGAAAATCAAACATTTTTACTGAATCAATATAGAGATTTTCCAAAGTAAAAGTTCCCAGAAGTGTATGATTCATCCTTTTGTCATGATCTAGTGTTAATAAACTTAACAAAAATCAAATTAAATCATAATATGGAATCGCAATACATATCGAATTGGCACCAAAGTATCATGATAGTATGGAATCGGGAGATAGGTGTACCGTCCCAGCCCTAATGAACACAGTGATAAAAGCTCTGTTTCTGGTGTCTGACTCTCTATAGATGAGGAAGCCTCTCCTGTCTTGGTGTATTTCTTGAGTGGAGCTTTGGCATTCACCACCATCCTGGTTGTTATACTGGCTCTCTCAGTGTACAAGGTGAACAAGAGGAACAGCTGCCAATGTGCAGGTAAGTGGTACCGTTTGTATCTGATAGCTTGTAGTCACTAAATATAACTTTTGAATAAAGAAGCATTTTCTGTTTCACATCCAGAGTCTCACGGAAGATTATCAGCTCCCTCCACAGAAAATGCAGAGGTGACATTTATCTTAATAATCCACCTTTTTATTGCACAACAACCAATTGTTTTGTGAATATTTCAATTTTGATATCCTAATCCACTTCCACATATTGTGTTACCAGGGTTACAGAGACGCAGACAGCCTCCATTATGCTGCTTTAAGAGTCAACCTGCCCAACAGATCAAGGAGACCGAGGAACAACACCAATGATGAATGTGTGTACTCCAGTGTAAAGCAATAGATCTGGACAGGTTCCATTTCTACTTTTATAATAAAACTGGATTTAGTCGTATTTCAAGTATTATATAGATTTAGAGGTAGATTTTGAGATGGCTGTGTAAATCTTCCTTGTGGTCTGCAGTCAAAAGTTGCAGCTCAGTGTGCCTAGGACTTCTGTTCATATTTACATCTCACGGTTTACGCCCGATGCCAACATTCAGTGCCAATGCAGGAAGAAGTGTGAACTTTACGTAGTGAGGCGGAGAGGATGGTGTGCATGTACAGCATTGCATCAGATTTCTGTGCACAGGACCGGAGTTCACATCTATTAAGTATACGCTGCTTCCTCTTCTTGAAATCAGTTACAAAATGACCTGAATCTTTGAAAGCTGGTCTCACTGAATGTCTTTAAAATCCTTCTAAAGTACTTGTCTTGCAATAAAGTAAAATGAAATAAGTATTTCTAAAAGACTTGGAAGCGAGCACATCTGGCTGTAGAAGTTTTGAATGCTGATGAATGTTTTTTGGATACCTTATGATTCTGTAATTTGCTCTTTGTCTTCGTTTTAAATTGTTATGTTTGTTCTATGTCTGCAACCGTGTAACTGTGCTGCTGCCTATCTTGGCCAGGACACACTTGAAAAAGAGATTTTGAATCTCTTTACTCCTGGTTGAATAAAGGTGAGTTAAAATAAAATAAAATAAAATAAATAATATAAAGACTTGTTGGTAATATTGTCCCTTTTTAATCAATCAACAAGCTTTCTTTAATCTCTATTTATGTTTTGCATAGCCAGGATTTTTCTCTAATATTAATCACATCATAGTTTCCATGCACACATACAGTATTGTAGAAAGCGAGAGTACAGAGCTTTAATGTCCCTCCGGCTCTTAATGGAAATCTAATAGATACAGTATAGCATTATATGTACAGTAACACTTCATTTTACAGGTCCGCAAATTGGTAATTAGGTGATAATTAGCAAGTAACCTTTTTGAAATTTGGAATTACTGCAAAATTACCTCCAAATGTATTGAAAAAATACTTTATTATAAACATTATTCAATTATTATATTCCACTATTTCCCAATAGCTGGTAATTTATCTAATACTTTTCGAATACAAAGTTAATTGAAATGCTTTATTTCCATGTCACCATGAAAAGCAAGAAGTAACCAAACTAATTTCCGTGTTCTGTCTCGTCTGGCCGTCTGTTGATCTCCTCCCCTCCGTTTCAGTACCACGGACAGCGCCACACCTACAGTACACAAGCTACCCGTCCCTTACACACAACCAACAGCGCTGTCCATGGTCCTGAAACAACAGCTGAGCGATAGTCACATGTATCTCGGCCAATAAATTTATTGGTTTTGCTATTTGTCTATAGGATACATAAAGCTTAAACAAAGATGGCAAAAAATAAAATTGAGCGGGCTAAGCCCACTTAAGACCCCTCGTAGCGCCGGGCCGACCCAAAGGTAGTATACACCAGTGATTCTCAAAGTGGGGTCCGGGGACCCCCAGGGCTACGTGGCAATCTCTCAGGAGGTCCGCGAAATAATTTGCTATAAATTATAAAATTGTGCTGTATCATTAAAAACTGCATATCAACAGATAGGGACCATTTGCACCAATAAAACAAGCATATTGTGTCCTTTAGTCCTTTAGTCCCACCCACGTTAGCTTTGGGCCAATAGAAACTGAAATGAGTTCATTATTTTTAAGTTGAAGCACTTATTGAAAGTCAGCTTTAGACTGGTCAATTTAAACATCTGGATTCATGAGGACTACGCCAGTCTTGCTACTGTTCATTTTCTGAAAGCTTTTAAGATCAATTACTTGAAAAGTTCAAATGCAATTTGAATAAAATCATCCTCTGATTAAAAGAATATAAGAGGTATTAACATGATTCAAATTGAAATGCATTTATGTTTATCACTATCCAACAGGTCTGACGTATTGAGGTTGAAAAGCTTTAGAATAGAAATAGTTCCAATGGCATCTCAGAGTACAAATGGTAGTAAACATTATGCTTAATCGGCGTTACAATTATGAGGAGTCCTTGGAATATTTTCCCTGGCCCCAAAAAGTTTGAGAACCCCAGGTTTGCACAACTACACTGACTGTGTATTGAGCTGCGTCTGAGTGTGCAGCAGCACTGAGGCTGATACTGACGTAGACTGCAGCTGCTGCTTTGGCCACACAGCGGATGTAGGCCAGGTGTAATAAGAGCAAAGCCTTTAAGAGATTCAATAGTTACTGTGTGCTAAAATATTTTGTCACTATGAACTACTACACTATGAACATATGTAGAAAAGAAATAAAGCATTCATTACTCTCGGACTTGTGAACTTTTCCCCTCCCCGTACTTTTTGTATTGCATGTTTCTCAGTGCCTTCGGTACATTTTGTGGTTTTCAGCAGGATGTAAGAGTGTTCGCACCCTCGGAAGGTTACCTCATAAGACAAAGACCACTTGAGCAAAGCCCCTTGAGTCAAAGGTTTGATTTGTGATGTTGGGCTAAAGATTAAAGCATGTCAAACTTTATGCCCAGTGGTAGTTATTCATGTAGATAGAACTGATTTTATTTGACTTCTGCTGCCAGTCCAGTACAATGGAGGCCAATGGACCTTTCACTTGTTTTAAATCTAATGCCAAGATGGAGAGCTGTTATGTTCTTCATACATCTTTCACACCTTGTGGCCCTTTTCTAAAAAAAAAAATACTTGACGCTACAAATGGCAGTGAACATGTGATGCCTCCTAAGTAGGACATACATATGTGTCACATGCGGTTGGCCAACCAAGCGCAGTCTCGTCTCTAAAGAGTGGAGAAAGCATCTCCGTTCTTGTCATTTCCCACAGCTATTTGAGCACGATGACATCGCCAGTGTTTGCTCTCTATCTTACGTGTCTGCTCTGGGGGGAAATGGGTGAGTTGTATTCATATTTTCAAACTTTCAGTGTATGATCACTCGTCATACGAATGTTTCTAAGATTTTTAATTTTGCTGAATTCTGCCACATTAAATCAAATTTATATTTGCTTTGTCTCTTACTTCTCTTCAGCTCAGACGACCGATCTGAAATCCTCCTCGTCTGTTCGTCAAGAGAGAGGTTTTGTAACAGTTAAAGCGAGGGAGGACTTCACTTTGGAGTGTTTCTATGGAGGCATTGTTGGTGCAAGGATTTACTGGTACAAGCAAACACTGGGACAGAAACCAAAGCTCATCTCCAACTTCTATATGTATGATAAAAAAAAATATTTTGATGGCGAATTCAAGAACAATTCGCGCTTCACATTGGATACTGAAAATGGTAAAAATCACTTGACAATTGCAGACATACGCAATTCAGACTCAGGCACTTACTACTGCATAAGTTGCTATCTGTACGCGTTGGAAGTTTTGGCGAGCATTTTAGTCAGTGTAGAGGGTTCAGGTCTGAACATCCCAGCTTTGGTCCAGGATTCAGCATCTGAGACCATCCAGCCAGGAGGCTCTGTGACTCTGAACTGTACGGTACGCACTGGGATTTATGATGGAGAACACAGTGTTTACTGGTTCAGAAACTCTGATGAATCTCATCCAGGACTCATCTACACCCATGGAGGCAAGAATGATCAGTGTGAGAAGGAACCCAACACACAAGCACACACCTGTGTCTACAACCTGCCAATAAAGAGCCTGAACCAGTCTCATGCTGGGACCTACTACTGTGCTGTTGCCTCATGTGGAAAGATACTGTTTGGAGACGGGACCAAGCTGGACTTTAAAGGTGAGTAACTCTCCTAGCCGAGGTTGTTGCATCTGATACGTACTTCCTAAGCAAACTTAGGATAAAAACCTGCTGAAAGCTACATGTTTCTGAAGCCCGTCTCTCTGCAGATGGGGTGGACTCTTTTGTCTTGGTGTATTTCTTGAGTGGAACTTCGACGTTCGCCTCCATCCTGAGTGTTTTACTGGCTTTCTCCGTGTGCATGATGAGCAAGAGAAGCAGCTGCCAATCTGCAGGTAACTATTGTTTGTATCTGACAGCTCGTCTTCACTGAATTTGGCTTTTGAATAAAAGAACTTTTTCTTCTGTTTCACAACCAGAGTCTCAAGCAAGACTTCCAGCTTCTTCAAAAGCAAGTGCAAAGGTGAATAAAAACTGTTAAATTACCATTTTATTGCACAGTGCTTTGTTTCCTGGATATTGTTTTCATTTCTGTCAAGCACTAAATAACGATTAACTGGTATATACTTTGTTACCAGGGTTACCAACACGGAGAAAAACTCTATTATGCTGCTTTAAGTGTCAACCTGCACAACAGATCAAGAAGACAGAGGGATCCGACCTGGAGTGAATGTGTGTACTACAGCGTCAAGCAGTAGAACTGGACATATTGCATTTGTACTTTTGCGTACTTTTTCTTCATGCCTTTTTTAAAGTGTAATACAGATGTATATCTAAGTTTGAAAATAATTTTAAAATAATACTTTGCGGTCCTGCAGCCCAAAACAAATCACTCTTCTTTGCTAATGTGCTTATTTAGGATACAGATTGTTGTCTCTACAATGTTCTTGCAAATACACCATGTATCTAAAATGATTCTTTAATTATTAATTAAATTTTATTTAGATTATTTTTAGTACATATGCATGAATGGGTTTTTTTTATGACCTAACCAGTATATGAAGAAGCTCACATTCATCGATGCTGTAAAAGTCACGTGCATTCTTTTAGGATCAAGATCATCCTATACTTTTTATCCATCCTCATTGTTTGTTTGTTTTTTAAACAAATCATATGTGTGTTTCGGTATGTGAAATTTATGTTGTCAATGATCAAATAAACATATTCAAAATTTGGAGCACTCTGAATTTGAAAAACGAGTGATGTCACAGGCTGGAGTACTGCAACATGGTGGCGCTCTTGTCACGAAAGATAAAATGGAGCTTGTTTTTCTTTTAAATGCTGACATTTGTCATATTTGTTATCTAATTGTTTATTAGAGTGGAAACCCATTTAGTAAACCAGCTTAACTTTGTCGACTGCTTCATCTCCACTTTAAGCCCCACAGGAGTTTCACACCTATTGTTGTAAATGAGGTCAACCACATTCTCATTCTCTTTCACGGTTTGTTTTCAATTCATGAGAGTTAATTTTAACATTTTGGTGACCTAAAAATCTCTTATTCAGTTGTACTTAGCTCCACCCTCTTGTGTCACTTCTGGTTCCGAAAAACCAAGACGGACAAAATGCCAAACTCGAGGCTTCAAAGCGGCAGTCATGGTGACTACGTCCACTCGTAACTCGTAAATTTGTGAGCAGCTCAGGGCTTATGCCCTTTTCTATCATTAGGAGATCATTGGAGGGAGGAGAGAGGATATGGAGGAGGAGCCCAGTTGGTTTTGAGGCATCATGGACAGGCCAGTTGAGGAGTTTTTTATTTAATTTCTTTTCTTGTTTTTTTCCCCTTTTCTTTTTTTTCTCTTTTTCTTCCTTTTTCTCAACACAAAATAAAATAAAAATGAAATATGGATAAAACAAAATGGAGAGAAAAATAAATAAATAAATTAAAGAAGGAGAAAAAAACAAACAAACAAATAAAAACAAAGAAATGAAGAAAGTAAACTTTAAAAACAAACATAACTGGGCAAGATCAATATCATGTGACTGTGTGTGTGCGCTTGAGAGGGGTGGGGTGGCTGGCTGTCAGTCAGGGTGCAAATCAAATTAAGGCAAGATTAACAAGAATAAGATGAAATAAAGTAAAATAAATATAGATAGGCAGATAGATAGAAGTAAAAGAATGGTGGCTAAAAGGATGGTGTTTAATAGCGTGATGGATAAAAAGGATGATGTGGTTGTACTACATCCACTTCTCATATAAAGTCTATGTATGGTCCAACCATATGTGAAGTTATCATGGTTTGTGTAGCTAATCCATAAGGTGATATGGTCTGTCTCTAATTATTCTACATGTCAAAAGAATAACGTAGATTATTGCAAGTTATTCTTTCTATGGATGGTGAAGGTTCTCTAAATATTGTTCTAATAAAACACTCAACTTGTCGACCTGAAAATATATTTATTTTCCTCTTCCCATTTTTGCATTCGTAAGGTTAATATTATTGATGAATTTATCGGTATCGGCCGCAACAAACAGATAATTATCGGTTATCATTATCTGCCCTGAAATTCCATGTTAGTGCATATGTAGTTATATTTATTTCCTGTGTTAGGTGCTTTTGACTGTCGTTCTCGTCTTTGAATCTGGTTCCAATGAACAGACTGCACAGTGTTTTTGTCAGACCTGGAGGTGGATATATCGATTGTTCTTGTTCTCGAGGTTTCTACTAGGCTTTTTTCTTTTACCACATTTCTTTCACTCTGCTGTCTAGATATATTTTTATCCATGTCCTGCCACCCCCTCTTCCTGTACACAGTTTCCAACGTGGTATGACACACACTTGTCATTTGTTGATGCAGCTTAGGGTTATAGAGAGGCCTGAATCCAGATCGGGATTTTATTTCGATTAATCGTGCAGCCCTAGATTAATCAAATTTGTATTGATTATTGTAAAGAAAAGATGCCTCTTGAATATAGCACATAGTACAGTGTTGTTTTGCCGTACTACAGAGTCGAGTATATCAGTATACCGTATATAATCAAGTATGTACGGTTGGCTGGAGCTGCTAAAAATCATTTTTTGTTACCTTTTTGTTAAATATACCAAATATTGCACATTAATGCACTGCACTGTGTCTTGTTACATATATGTATA
>CAKAOI010051276.1:0-15371 GCA_916701655.1 Sebastiscus albofasciatus
TATATATATATATATATATATATATATATATATATATATATATATTATGGAATTGTTTTATTTTTTCAATATATATATTTATTTTACTACATATAATGAGCATTTTTGGTACAAACTTTTCCTTGGAGATTAATACAGTACTGCAGTATATGCTCTCATATTTTCATTCATATCAGATGAAAAGGTTGGTTGACCTATTGTGCAATTAAAAAGATGAATAATGGATGGATATTTCCCATTAGATAACCCAAAATAATATGTGGTGATTGAAATCTTAGAACCATAAAATCATAAATCAGTTCTCCACCGAGGATAGCTGATTTATGATGTTTAAAATCAAAGTTTTTTGGTAACAGCAGGTGGCAGACTTGACTCATATCTCACTGAAACAAGGCAGTCAAGTCAGTCAGTGGCTTATACCATGTGGATTCATATTATCCTAATGATGTAGCAGTGGGTGTGTTTTTCATTTCAAAGCAAAGGATTTGACCCTCACAGCCTCAAACATCTGTCCCACCAGTCTCAGGACAGTGTGGACACTCGCTGCAGTAAATACACAACAAGGAGACAAACCCATAAGCAAACTGGTGAGAGATTCTCAGGCCATCTCGGAGGTGAAGAAGTCAACTGCCTCGGTGAAAAATGACACCTTAAGGAAGCAGAGGTCGCTCAGTAGCCGTGCACTTCCCATTGACGGCTCATTTATCTCCAGACAGTGTGGACGAGTTGAAAACACATCAAACGGAGACAAGTTTGACCTACAGGAAGACGATGCAGGCCGCTGTCTGTTGACACGGCTGAGAAAACGGCAATAACACGCAAACCTGTGGAAGAGTAGGTTAGCTGTAGGCCATTACATCACAGAAATCACAGAGTTTCTGCACCCCAAAACCAGGAAGTCCAAGAAGTCTGCTGTTAGTGCTATTAGTATACTTCTTTTGAACTTAAAATAAGAGAGTATGCTTTCAGATTAATTTTTATTTATTTATTCTTTTGTTTATTTTTAAGTTAAAGTGCAATACAAGATCACTTTGTATGTACTTATCAGAGTTGAACTTAACAAAATACTTGTCTTATACCAACAAGTATACAGAAAAGTCTCAGTGTACTTGGCAAGTATACACCAAGTATACTTGGGTTATACTGAAAAGTATACAGATTTGGCTCAGTACTATAAGTTCACTTAAAGAAAACTTAGTAGTTTACTGAGAGTATACTTTAAAGTGTACTTTCATAAACAAAAGAAAATGGGCTACAAGTATATAACTAGTAAGCTAACAGTATAAGTTCACCTGTAGTATAGTTGCAGTGCAAAATACAACTTGGACGTGAACAAGTTGTGTACTCAAAGTTTACTACATTACATTTAAAGTACACTTAAAAGAATAATAAAAAAGTGCACCAATTTAGTTTAAACTTAAAGTATACTTAAGTTTACTTCATAAAATAAACTTGAATTATACTTCGTTTTTGTAAGGGGTAACAAAAACTGAGGAAGTAGACGTCTCAGAATTCATTAATAACAAGACTCAAGTGTTTTTTCTTTATCAAATGTAACAGGATTACCAGGTTACTCTGTGTTCGTCATTAGAGGTCAGATTTGTTTATTTGAGGTCACCTAAAACTCCACGGAGCCATGGAAAGTCTTATTTGGGGTTTATTTTGGCAGCCTGCACACCTGAAGCAAAGACTGTTAGCGCTCCTGGCTCTTGGTCCTAAATGTTGCTGTTTGCTGAGAGAATTAACACAAAGTATAAAAGTCCACTTTGGTCTGGCAGAACTGGGACACACATCCATCACACACAGCTTCATCCTCTTCACTGACGGACACACAGCGCCTCCACACTGCACTGATATCACTACACTTCACTACTCTCAACCAGAGACGATACGTCAGTGTCAGTTTGGTACACCCAGATTACACTTTAAAAACAGAATAAATGATTTATTTGTTACAGTAAGAAGCTCATTCCTGCTACATCTGTGCTCTGTATGATTTAGCAGGAAAACAAGAATGCTGATAAAGATGCACATAAAACAGATTTGACAAAAAGAAGAAGAGAAACTTACTTGAAGGTCCACCTATGAGCTTTTTCCAGAGCTTTCAACCACATTTAGTTCAGTGGATGGAGTTGGTGATTACAGTACTATTTCCAAGATCAAAAATGGACTCAATACTCAATAAAAACATATTTGAAACAGAATATTTACATTTTCTATTTTTATTTTTTTAAAATTGTGGACCAAAACAACCGGTTTGGGACTGTTTTATTATAATTATTATTATAATAATTATAATAATAATAATAATAATTATTATTATTATCATTATTATTATTATTATTATTATCATTGTCATTATTATTATGATTATTATTATTATTATCATTATTATTATTATTATCATTATCATTATTATTATTATAATTATTATAATAATAATTATTATTATTGTTATCATTATTATTATTATCATTATTATTATTATTATTATCATCATTATTATTATCATCATTATTATTATTATTATTATTATCATTATCATTATTATTATTATTATTATTGTTATCATCATTATTATTATTATTATTATCATTAGCTACCACAGGATAGTATTTAGAAGTATTTATAAAACAGCAGAAGTACAAGTATAAGAACAAAAACAAAAAACAAAAAGAGGAAGAAGAGAGAGAGAGAGAGAGAAATAGATTGTGGGTTATTGTGTTATTTTGAGTTGTCGTATTGAGATGCTGTAGAGAGGAATCAGCTCTGGATGAACTGCTGTTGAAAAGGTGTTATTGAATGGAGTCAGATGGTCCTTTAGGGTTGATGTGAGCTTTTATTTTAAATATTTTAAAGTCTATATTTGTCAGGCTCTTAATTTTCTCTGGAGACTAATTTATCTTTTTATTCTTAATAAGATATTTTCAATACAATTATTCAAAGTACATACAGTGACAGGTTTCTTCGGAGCAGTAAAATATATATTTTATCTGCTTTACTAAACACAGTTATTTTGTTTTATCTATTTTCTCATGATGTTGTATTTTTTGATAATACATTAGCAATGTATTAGTGTCAAAATATCATAAGTATTCAATCATTAGTAGCTTCATATAGTGTACAAAAAATGTATTAATGTCATAATGTCCTACAGTGAAGGAATAATAAACGTTAAAGCCACAAATTCACTGGTATTCCCCTTTTTTTGTCCAACCACATGTTTATTTTAAACATCCTCAGTCCGTTTCTCAGCGTAGACGTTTGTGAGGATTGTTAGATTGTTCATTGTAAGGTTACAGGGGGAAACATGTGAAATGTGTCTTTTATGACCCTTAAAAACCCACAGTGAAACAAAACTCTGTTAAACTGTTTTGAGAAAACTCAAGCTTGTCTTCTGAACAGCGACGCTCTGCAGCAAACTTTACGTGTCTCTTCCACCTCTCAGAGGCGTGTGAGTCTCATTCATCTTCTTCCTCTGAAACAGCGGCGGGCTCACCTCCCTGACCGCCCGTGTGTGTGGTGACCATGAAAGCCATGATATAGCGAACAAACATAAAACAGCTGTCTGGTAAGAGGAAGGCGGGAGCGGATCCAAGCCAGACTCGAGGTAAACGTTGGCATGTTGACTCTCTGACGGAGCAGACAGAGGAGCTCTGTTGTCAGCGCTGGTTCAGGCAAACAGGCCGACTCCGTCCAGAGGTCACACGATGACCTCCGTCTGTTGTCGTTTTGGCAACGCTGAAGGTGTAAAAAAGACATGATGGTGATACAAACCCAGATGGTGGTGTAGGAAAGCTGTTAAAATGATTAATGTCCAAACTAAGTTATCAACTTAATCAAAATAATAGCTCTGCTCAGTCACGTGGAGATTATAATCCATCTATATTTAGTATGTTTAGTGACTGAATGTGTGTTTCAGAGAAAAAAGGGTTCGGGGTTAAAGGAAGTGATCTTCCTCTGACCTCCGACCTCCGACATCAGAGCGCTTTGGCTGTTTTTGCGAAGTAAATTATAACACATTGTTAATAGAAATGTCAGAGCTCTACCGTCGTGTTTACCTTTCTATATTGACACAGAAAT
The DNA here is from genome assembly GCA_916701655.1 of Sebastiscus albofasciatus. Taxonomy (NCBI): domain Eukaryota; kingdom Metazoa; phylum Chordata; class Actinopteri; order Perciformes; family Sebastidae; genus Sebastiscus; species Sebastiscus albofasciatus. The sequence continues at coordinate 4,084 of CAKAOI010051276.1, forward strand.
ACATACATGTGCCATGAAACGTACAGTTATATAAGAGAGACGGATATAATGGCTCCTTTGTATTAACACAAACAGATTTTATTCATGCCAAATACTTCATAATACAGAATGAAATACCTCCGTTAAGTTTTCATAAAGATACAATGTGGGATTTATCATAATCATGTTTTTTTATTGGAGGGAATTTATTAAAAGAATTTGACTTGAATTATTAGAAATCATCATAAATCAAAATAATGTTTTTGTCCTCACAAGGAAATGCATGATTTTAATAATAATAGTAATAAGTAATAATAATAATAATAATAATAATAATAATAATAATAATAGTAATAATAATAATAATAATAGTAATAATACTGCAATACTGTCATTAATACCACATTTATACTGTACATTTCTTATTTTTATATTTAACACACTATCCCACTTCTCAGCATTTTGTATTTACTTTTTGTGGTTATATTCTATATATTGCACATCTTAATGAAAATATTTGTACATATTTAATATTTCTTATATTCTCATTTTCTTATTTTTAATTTTTGTACTTATATTTCTTTACATATATTTTGTTTATATTGTAGTATGTTACATGCTCCTTTATTTCTATTTTCTTATATTTCTTATATTTAAACGATAGCAACTGTAATGCTCCAATTATACTTTATTGATTTAAGCAATTGAAATGTATCCTGTGTGCCGAGCTCTATGACACTACGTACAATATACAGTAAAAAAATAAAAGAGTAGAATGCTACGCATAATATACAATAATAGAAAAATAGAAAGAAAGAGCTTAAGAACTCAAAAAGACAACAACCTCCTTTGTCATTATTTTATTTGTCAGATTGGTTACATTTATAATTCTCAGCAAACATTATAAATCATCTCATAACATTCACAGACTCAGGAGATTAACATTTTATCATCCATAACACGTGATACAACTTGTAACGATAGTTAAACTGCTGTAACAGATTATATAATAAAGAAAATATGCAAAAATATCTAATATAGGAAACATTTTACTGCTAAATTTTTCAATTAAAATCTGTTACTGATTAAATCCAATTTGACATTTTCATAAAAAATACTATATACAATATGCAACTTTGTACAAACAGGATGTAAAACACACAGAATACAGTACAGGAGAAACAATGGAAATAATACTTGTTTTCTCTGGTTATTATACATTATAGCTTATAGAATAAAGAAGCTTTAACTGCGGTTTCAAACATTTAATGCCCACATTCAACTGTAGATACTCAACAGTCGGTAACTTGAGGGATGTTGGTTTATGAGTCACAGCTTCACTCCATCTGTGGTTGAAGTCCAGTAGTTGTGGACGACAGGAAGGACATGTCCATGTCCAGGAAGTAAAGCGGTGAGCTGTCTCTGCAGAACGTAAATAAACTGAAGGTCAAACCGTGACATGAGTGGGAGGCGTTTTACTACAAATCACCTCCAGAAAAACACAGCTGTCAACACCTACCGCTGCGTCCGGCTTTAAACACTGCCCACCGTGTTCTCCAGACGCTCTATCCTCCCAGACACATCGGCCAGTGAACTCAGTCAAGGAAGCTCATTTACAGGCACAATTAAATGATGAAAACGTACACAAGACACATTATATTACAATAACAACACCAGCAGGGAGAAATAATGAGCAGAGAAACGTGCTGCTGGGAGTGTTTATAACAAAACGTCTCCCATCTGAAACAACAGGAAGGATATGTTTGGCGGTGAGCAGCTGGATGGCGGCCTGCGTCTGCTTCTGGAAAGCCAGCCTGGCTTCACATTTACACGGATCCTCCACCACCACCACCGCCTTCACCTCTTCGTCGGGAGAAGGAAAAAGTCATGAGTCATGTAGAGAGTGAAAAAGCACACACAATACCACCATCTCTCTCTCACACGTTTAACAACTGGACTGAACAAAGCTTGAAACCACACTTTCTAAGTATTCTATAATATTAATTTACCATTTTTCCACAGCAATAATGCAAATATAGTGAATAATTCTATAATATTACCCGATAATTGTCCAACAACAAAAGCTACGATCAACAGTGAATTATAGAGTCAGTTGGTTGTGATGTTGTGAAGCTCTGCTTAGAAGACAAACACATTCTGCACATTGCTTTAAAGCTCTTTCACATATATACTTTTAGCAGCATTAAAGAGATAGTTGGGGTGTTTTTTGAAGTGGGGTTGTATGAGGTGCTTATCCAGAGTCGGTGTATTACCTACAGTAGATGATGGTTGGCAGAGAAACAGACAGGACAAGTTGCATTTGAACACACCGCAAAGACTGCAGCCGACGGACAGTTAACACGTACGTTCTGCACCTGCGTGAGAGGAAATAACTCTATGTAGTCTGTGTTCATCATTCATTAAAACGGGAAACAGGAAGACCGAGGACGGCGGATATACAAGCAGTTGTTACGATACGTACATGAAACAAAGCGTTGTTTGCCGACGTTATATTTAGAATATTTTACGGCTTTATTTCCCGTCAGACAGACCTTTACGACGAGGAACTGAGCTGAAAGTGAAACTTTGAACTGAAAGTGAAACTTGCCGATAAAATATTGTAAATATAGCGTGCACTTAAAGTCCTGACACACCAAGCCAACGGTCGAGGATCATTTTTCATCTTCATCTCATCTGATCGTTTCAACGCACGGATATTTTCACAGCAACATGAACGTCTGGAATGAAGCTAAGTGGTGAGGGAGAGTGGTGTGAAAATGATCAGCAAACGGCGCTTTGTTTCATGTACGTATCATAACAGCGGCTTGTATATACGCCGTACTCGATCTTCCGGTTTCCCTTTTTGAATGATGAATACAGACTACCGCCTCCTGCTGGTGTGGAGAGTTATTTCCTCTCACACAGGCGCAGAACGTACGTGCTAACTGGTCGTCGGCTGTAGTCGTAGCGGTGTGTTCGAGTGCAACTTGTCGGCCAAAACAAAGGCGACGTGAGGCGACCAACAGTCGGCTTTCATTGCTGCTAGGTCTTTGATGTCGGCTTGGTGCGTCTCGGCCTTTAAACCATTATTGATTTCTTTTAGGAGGATAAAGTATGTTTTGGTACCCTCGTCCACAGCAGACTACGGCTAAGTACCTCATGCAACCCCTCTTCAAAACACCTGAACTATCCCTTTAATATCACAGCAAACAGTCACATTTGCTGCAAGAATCCACACACAGTATGTTCTTACGTTTCAGGGAACATGTTTTCTTGTCCGCATTCAAGATATAAGCGTCCCGGCACTGGCAGTAAAACGAGGCATTGCTGTTGACACATACGTGTTCGCAGTCATGTCCCATGGCACACGGGTCCAGACCTGGAACAAGCCGGGATTAAAGGGATGGCCAGGGATGGTACAGTTTCATGAGCTAGCAGACAGTATACTACAGGTAGGTGATGGGTAAGGTAGAGCTCTGCAGACTGCAAAAATATCTTTCTAATGTTGACAGAAAGAAAGAAAATAAACTATTTTTTACAGCTATTTCTGATTTTTTTGCTCATACAAGTCCAAAAAATGATATTCCTATGTGTTTGTACTTGACCACAAAACTTCAATCCGATCATACACCTTCACCACATCTCAGCCAAGGCCATTTGCGAACTGCTCAGGTTCACTGTGTGTTGGACAACCCAGGTAAAATCACAGAACCCTGAAGTACGACAGTAATCACAGTTACATGGACAAATCACTTCAGAAGTACCAGGAGGGACAAGACAAACATCAGGCAGGAACACAAGGAAACATTTACAGCAGAACCGCATTTGTCCAAATCTTTGAAGTTAAAATCGAACCATTCAAATTAATTATGCTTCTGATTAGTGAAATTTGTGAAAATTTAACAACAATGGCCGCTTTTTGGAATTCATATGAACCCAGACAAGTGCAATATGTGGTTACTTCATGACAGAATAAATCCAAATCGTATTTAAATGTGCAGCGTGTAGGATCTGGCGGTATCTAGCGGTGAGGTGAGGAGAATGCTATGAACTGAAGCCTCTCTCGTGTGCCAAGCGGGTGTTGGAGAGCTACGGTGGCCGACGTGATAACGCAAACGGTGCGTAGAGTGTGTGTGTACGTGAGAAGTGAGTGGTGAAGCAAGAGAGAGAGAGAGTGGTGGCAACGAGAGTGAGTGACGTTATCAACTCCGGCCCAAGTAGGAAAAGTGGTTTGTCCGTTCTGGGCTACTGTAGAAACAGGTATTGTTGCATTAGTTTGGACGCCGTCTTTTCCAGATTGGTTTGAAAAAGTGAGGTTCTACTGTGCATTTAAATCATTTTAAATAAACGGATGCATTCAGAGCACCACAATGATGCCTTGACTGCAAACAATTTACTAACGATCACCATATTTATATAAACAGTTTTTGCTTTTAAAGAAAGAAGCAGAAAGTTTCAGGCTTTGCAGCCCCAAAACTTTCCTCTGGTTTAACGTGGCGACTACAAGCAGGTTCTAGTGCCGACATCTGCAGTCCATGTGGGGGTTCAGAGCATCTGGTGTCTTTCCTCGTGATGTCAGAGTTTAGAACTCAACAATAACAGTAAATGATCCATAACGTGCAGTAAACCCCCCGTAGACTGAAGGTGCCCCTTACTGAGGAACTAGAACCGGGTTAGTGGTGGGATAAAAAGGGTCTCGCAGGTGTCTTCGTCCTACCGCACAGCGTCTCCCTGAACTTGGAGGTGAGCTTCTCGATAACGCCGTAGGTCTCCACGTAGAAAACGTGGTCCTCCAGAGGGATGCTCGCCATCAGCTTCAGGGAGCGCATGTCGGCCCGGTCCACCCCGACAGCGTAGATCTCGATGCCCGAGGCCCGAGCCGTGGCGGACACCTCCTCCACCTGGTCCTGGGGCCTCCCGTCCGTCACGATGATGGCCACCTTGGCGATCTTCCTGGAGCGAGGCCGGGCTCCGGACTGCTCGGTGAAGGCTTCGTTCACCGCCGTCTTGATGGCGAGGCCCGTCATGGTGCCGGCCGCCAGGGGCTCGATGCGGGAGATGGCTTTCTTCATGTCGGGCTTGTTGAAGTGGCTCTTGAGGAGGAACTCGATCTTGACCGTGCTGGCGTAGTTGACCACGGCCACCCTGGTGGCGTCGGAGCCGACGTCCAGCGTGTCGACCATGTCGGCCAGGAATATCTTGACCTTCTCGAACTCGCCGGGGCGAACGCTGCGAGAGCTGTCGATGATAAAGACCAGGTCCAGGGGACGGCTCCCGCACTGGGAGTCTGTCTCTGGTGATCAACCAAACCACGGCACCGTCAACAACCCAGTTCATCACTCAGAGACACGATCAGGCGTGTTGATTAAACTAAACACAGGACACGTTGGGATACACAACACTCGTTCCCATGGCAACAAAAGGAAACGGTTGTGCATCACTGAAGTGGTAAAACTGGTGAAATGATGAAGTATGAAATAAAACATGCTGTATCATTTCAGTGTTTCAACCGTCCATCAGAGACTCATCACAGGACGGATCCTTTCATTTCATTCCCCTGAATGAAATGATGCTCGATGTCCAGACACACAAAAAGTGACATCACACTTAAGATGGAGACAGTGTTAGGAGCCCTGCCTGTCCAAACACAAACACATATACTAAACACATACTTCTGCAGTTCAGCGTCAGATCCTCGGTGCTTTTTCAAAACAAAAATACTGACTCTGCTTTTACACTGAGCAAAAAATATAAACGCTTTTGTTTTTGCAACATGAGTTGAAATAAAAGATTTACGACTTTTTCAATGCACACCGATAGCACGCTCCCTCTGAACTCGCAACATCTGTGGCATTGTGTTGTGTGATAAAACTGCACATTTTAGAGTGGCCTGTTATTGTGAGCAGCCCACAAGGCACACCTGTGTAATACTGATGCTGTTTAATCAGCATCCTGATATGCCACACCTGCCAGGTGGATGGGTTATCACAATCACAGATTTAAACACAATTTGAGAGAAATAAGCCTTTTGAGTGCATAGAAAAAGTCTTAGATCTTTTATTTCAACTCGTGAAAAATGAAAGCAAAAACAAAAGTGTTGTGTTTATATTTTTGTTCGGTGTATAAATAAAAAAAGAAAGAACTTCGAACTTCAAGTGCACATTTCAAAGTGGTTGCTTTTCCAGCTTTAAGTTTCCAAACATCTTAGTTGCGGTCATAAAGTGCCTGTTTAGAAGGTTACTGATTTTGTCTTTGAGTCCTACCACTAAAATATATATAAATTCACTTTTAAATAAAATGATATCTGCTTTAAAGGAATAGTTTGTCATTTTGGGAAGTGAAGCCAAGGCTGAAGTGCCTTAAACTTCCATCCTTTCTACCAGCTTCTCTGGTTTCTAAAAGAAGTCTGATTGTATAGAAGTCAATGAGGAAATGATCCTACTTCTCACTTGATTTATTACCTCAGTAAACATCTACTTATTCTATTTTATTTATTTTAACTGCTTATAGGCTGCAATTGGGTATTTTTTGACTGTGGTCCCCTAGGACTCCAATATATTGGTCTTTTTAAAAAGCACTAATTAAAACAGTTATATGAAGTCATTAGGAACAACTTGATTAACAAAGTCATGAAAAATTTGAATGATAGAATTAAGCACCTGTAAGATATGACAAAAAGTAAACCTCTGGGGTCTGTGGGGACCCTGGTCGGTATTAGATGAGGGTTAGATAAAAATGATATCTGCTTTAAGTGGTGTTTCTATTCTAATATATTTAATAACCAAACAGATCTGACCTGGAAAGCATTGAGGGTTTGGGTTGGAAAGCCAATTCTACCTGTCTCCACAGGACTGACGCTGGTGATGGAGCCGCTTTGGGCACTGACCGGTAGCGTCACCGGAGCGCTGGTGGTCTCCACCGGCGGCTCAGCGGTCACCACCACTGGCAGGACGGGCGTCACCGGTGCCACCGTAGTCACCGGCAGAGTCGGCAGCACCGCTGGCTCCGGTAGAGCTGGAGGGGCGGTAGGGAGGTGCACCACTGTCGGTGCTGTTGGGTCTGACTTTGTCGGGCATGGACCTTTCAGTGTGTGAGGGAACGGGCCTTTGAGCCCGTGGTGGGGATGGTGAGCTACCGGTGGAGACAGACCTTTGTATATGTGGTGCATTTGTGGCCCTTTGACTCTGTGGTGATAGGGCGGCACGGGGGCCGAGGGCCTGCGGTAAGTCAGCGGAGGAGACAGAGGAAGAGGTCGGTACAGTACCGGTGGAGGGATCCATGGCGGCTGGTAGTGGTAGTGATACCCTCCTCTATACGTGTAGTCACTGCTGTGAACTACAGAAGTGATAGAGAACATTAGTAGGGTGAAAGTACAGGAGAGGTGTGTTAAATATACAACAACAGACAAACGGACACATCATTAGTTGAAGCGTTGGTGTTAAATTCAGACATCTGGGCTGTTTACAACAAGCTGCGGTTATTTATCATGTACTTGTGAAACACCCAGTCAACAATTACACATGTCATGCATGTTGTTAAACTGCTGGTTACATTACATTTAGGAATATTTTATTTTCTATTTACAAAAAATACAGTTTTAAAATGTAATCTGCAAAAATTAACAATTTACATTATAAAACAATTTGAATTATTTGGATGTAAATAACTCCGAACTGGTCACGAGAGATTCTAAACATCTAATGTGGAATGTAATGTCAAGTACTAAACTTAAGTACAGTATTAAGGTACTTTGGTACTAGTTTGTGCTACTTCTACATCTGAGAGGGAAATATTGTACTTCTTACTCCACTACATTCATTTGACAACTATAGTTAAAATATAAAATATAATATTAATAAAATATATATAAAATATAATAAAATAAAATATATAATATAATATATATATAATATATATAAAATATAAATATAAAATCTAATAAAATAAATATATAATATATATATATATATATAAAATAAAATATATAATATAATATATAATATATATATATAAAATATAATAAAAATACCATTTTACACACAAAACCAATGATGACCAACTACTGCATTAAAATACTGCTTACACATACTGCAAATAATCTGATATACAGTATACTATTACAACACTCATAGAAGTTATTTTTCTGCATAAATAAAATACATAAATAAAATACCTGCTAATAAAACTTCTGTACTTTTACTTAAGTATAATTTCGAATGCAGGAGTTTTAATTGTAAAAGTATTTTTTTTTTTCAGGGGTGGAAGAAGTATTCAGATCTTCTGGTAAAAGTTGCAATACAACAATGTAAAAAATACTCTCTATAGTTATTAGTTACTTTGCAAAATAAAATTTTTACACACAAAACCAATAACGACCAACTACTACATTAAAGTACTGTGTATAATCTGATATACTGTATAATAAAACAACACTAATTGGGATTTTTTTTCTGCATAAATAAGTAACTTTTTGCTGATAACTGTACCGAAGTAATAGTGTCTTAATTTGAAACCAGTAACCGCAGCTGTCAAAGAAACTAGTGGAATTAAAAGTACAATATCTCTCACTGAAATGTAATGAAGTATAAAGTATAAAGTAACGCAGGCCTACAAGTACCTCACATTTGTACTTAAGTAAATAAAAAGCTAAATGTAGTAAATTGGTGTTTTAATATTACTGTCCCTTACAAAAAAAGAAGTTTATTGAAGTGTGCTATTAGTATACTTCTTTAAACTTAAAATAAGAGAGTATACTTTCAGTTTACTTTTTATGTAATTATCAGAGATATACTTAACAGAATTATACTTGTCATACTGAAAGGTTTATGAAAAAGTATATTTGGCTAAGTACTATAAGTTCACTTAAAGAAAAGTATACTTGCAGTAAAAACTATTAAACTAGTAGTTTACAGAGAGTATACTTTAAAGTGTACTTTCATAAACTAAAAAGTGGGCTACAAGTATAGAACTAGTAAACTAACAGTATTCCTACTGTATATGTTCACTTGTAGTATAGTTCATAGTATAGTTAAAGTACAAAATACAACTAGTTGTGTACTCAAAGTTTACTACTCTTACATTTAAAGTTTATTTTTAGTGTGCCAATTTAGTCCCAGGAAGTATTAAAGTAGTACACTTACAAGTATACTACTAGTACATTGATATTAGTGTACTTATTACATAAAGTATACTTGAACTATACTTAAGTTTACTTCATAAACTTCTTTTTTGTAAGGGATATTGCTACGTTTCCTTAAATGAAATAAGATATACGTCTTCCACCAGCACTACGTATACTAGTACTATAGTTTTAATAATAGTATTCTGGAGAGAAGTCTGAGCAGAACTCACTGGCTGGGTTCAGCGTCCTGAACGGAGGTCTTCCGTTGGTTCTGGTCTGAGCGAAGCTCTGAGCGGCGAGCAGCTGAGGAGCCGTCTCACTGAGGTGATGGTATGTGGCCAGAACATCAGCCAGCAGCAGCGAGACGCAGGACAGGGCGCTCCAGAGGACAGACTTCATCGTTCTCTGCAGGCTGAGTCCTCCGCTGGTCTGTCCGGGGCTCCGTCTCAGTCTCAGAGGGTCCTGCTCGGCTCAGCGGGGGTCTGACCGCCTCCACGGTCCGACACGTCAAACTGTCTGTCCAATCCAGAGGTGGGACGTGACCTCCAGGTCACCGTGAAAGACGGTATGGAGGACGGTATGGAAAACAACTCAAATATTATCTGTCCTGATCTGCACAACGTGGAGGAGACTTAGAACAGTCCCGCTTATATCCATATATGTGTTTTCACCTCTACAAATCCAATTTCACCGATTTCACTGATTTTGACACGAGCCCCTCAAATGCACCACTTACCACTGACAGAAAGGTCGCAAAATGTTCCCAATTAATTTGATTTATCATATTTTATTTTTTATTTTATTATTTTTAATTCTGCTTTTAAAATCTAAAGTAAAAGTACATAAGCATTATCTGCAAAATGTACTTAGAGTATCAAAATAAAAGTATTCATACTGTGGAAAAATGGCCCCTCAGTGATTTATTATGATTATATGTAGCGTTATTCAATGTGTTAAGTGGTGTTTTACTGTTGTAGGGGTCGGGCCCCTTCAAAGGGTCATAAGATGAATCTGGGGGGTCCTGAGATCATTAACGGGACAGGAAAGAAGAAAAAGGTTTACGTAATGCAAACTAGTATTCATATTTTTGGACATTTCTCAACTATATATATTTATATTTGTGTGAAATTTTGAAGAGTTGGACCTAAATCAGTTATTCAAATGAAACCAGTTTAGAAGTTTAGAGGAGAAATGTCTCTTTGTTGGAGCTGCTAACAACTCAGATATCCTAGTCAGGTAGAAAGTGACAAGTGACAATGCATCATATTGTCCGCAGAGAGAAACGTTGTCGTCTCCGACCAAAACTCCGGTGTCTCCCCTGTTCCCTCCGGCCGCGGTCGGGAGGCTGAAGCAGGAAAAGCCAACACTAGGATCAGCATTGATTCATGGAGAGACCTTCGTCTGGTCAGCTAACATTACTGCCAAGCAGCTGAAATCTAGAGTGATACTGTGCTTTTAGCTGACGTGTGTCTCCTCACTGTGTTAAGCGATGCTCCTTCATGTCTATGTAGAGCGAACACAAGCCGAGCAACAGGACGCTGACTTTCGTTGACTTAACGAACACAGGTGTCGCTGTTAACAAGACATTTCTGATTCTTACAAACAGTCCCTTTAAGAATGTAAAATGTTAATTGTAAACCAGTAACCACAGCTGTCAAATGAAGGAGTGGAGTTCTGACAGCTGTTTGCTATTAATCTTTCTTTTGAATCTACTTCAGCATATGTGACGTGAACAAAAGAGTCATGGAGATCTAAATGTTCTGAAACGTTTATTGAAGTCAAATGTATTTCCACTAGGATAAAATCATATTACCAGTAAAGAAATGGGAGGCGGGGGGGAAGGAGGGAGGCTGTTGATAAGCATGCAACTACTAATGTTCACAAGACTAGCCGTTTGCTCCAGATGTCGGGTGAGAAAGAAGCAGAGGAAATGATCCATCATCAGAGCCCTCTGCTCTCTTTCTCTCAGTCTGTCTCTCAGTCTCAGCTGGGAAACTCTTCACTAGCGAGTGATGGAAATGTCAACGGAGAAGGGGGGGGGGGGGGGGGGGGGGGGGGGGGGGGGGGGGGGGGGGGGGGGGGGGGGGGGGGGGGGGGGGGGGGGGGGGGGGGGGGGGGGGGGGGGGGGGGGGGGGGGGGGGGGGGGGGGGGGGGGGGGGGGGGGGGGGGGGGGGGGGGGGGGGGGGGG
>CAKAOI010051276.1:32072-61999 GCA_916701655.1 Sebastiscus albofasciatus
TGCTGATGTTTATAGTATCTTGCACACTTGCTAATAGTGTCTTGCACACTTGCTGATGTTTCTAGTATCTTGCACACTTGCTAATGTTTATAGTATCTAGCACACTTGATAATAGTATCTTGCACACTTGCTGATGTTTATAGTATCTTGCACACTTGCTAATAGTGTCTTGCACACTTGCTGATGTTTCTAGTATCTTGCACACTTGCTAATGTTTATAGTATCTAGCACACTTGATAATAGTATCTTGCACACTTGCTGATGTTTATAGTATCTTGCACACTTGCTAATAGTGTCTTGCACACTTGCTGATGTTTCTAGTATCTTGCACACTTGCTAATGTTTATAGTATCTAGCACACTTGATAATAGTATCTTGCACACTTGCTGATGTTTATAGTATCTTGCACACTTGCTAATAGTGTCTTGCACACTTGCTGATGTTTCTAGTATCTTGCACACTTGCTAATGTTTATAGTATCTAGCACACTTGATAATAGTATCTTGCACACTTGCTGATGTTTATAGTATCTTGCACACTTGCTAATAGTGTCTTGCACACTTGCTGATGTTTCTAGTATCTTGCACACTTGCTAATGTTTATAGTATCTAGCACACTTGATAATAGTATCTTGCACACTTGCTGATGTTTATAGTATCTTGCACACTTGCTAATAGTGTCTTGCACACTTGCTGATGTTTCTAGTATCTTGCACACTTGCTAATGTTTATAGTATCTAGCACACTTGATAATAGTATCTTGCACACTTGCTGATGTTTATAGTATCTTGCACACTTGCTAATAGTGTCTTGCACACTTGCTGATGTTTCTAGTATCTTGCACACTTGCTAATGTTTATAGTATCTAGCACACTTGATAATAGTATCTTGCACACTTGCTGATGTTTATAGTATCTTGCACACTTGCTAATAGTGTCTTGCACACTTGCTGATGTTTCTAGTATCTTGCACACTTGCTAATGTTTATAGTATCTTGCACACTTGCTAATAGTATCTTGCACACTTGCTAATCGTATCTTGCACACGTTGCTAATGTTTATAGTATCTTGCACACTTGCTAATAGTATCTTGTTCACTTTGCTAATGTTCATGGCATCTTGCACACTTTGCTAATGTTTATAGTATCTTGCACACTTGCTAACAGTATCTTGCACACTTGCTGATGTTTATAGTATCTTGCACACTTGCTAATAGTATCTTGCACACTTGCTGATGTTTATAGTATCTTGCACACTTGCTAGTAGTATCTTGCACACTTTGCTAATGTTTATAGTATCTTGCACACTTGCTAACAGTATCTTGCACACTTGTTGATGTTTATAGTATCTTGCACACTTGCTAATAGTATCTTGCACACTTGTATCTTGCACACTTGCTAATGTTTATAGTATCTTGCTAATGTTTATAGTATCTTGCACACTTTGCTAATAATAATGCACACAGTGCACTTTCATAGACTAAGCTACTGGAGTTACCCTGCACTATCCTCATTTTTAACAGTCTCTTCTGCACTATATTAACTTTTTTAATAGTCATGTATCACAGCTGTTACCCTGCACTATACTCAGTTTTAACAGTTTTCTTCATCTCCTTGTATTTTTATATCTGCTATATTTTTTGTGTGTGTGTGTGACAAGGGATAAAACTGCTGTGCAGTCCCTCTTAAGTAAAGAAGGACACCTGGTCACCCTAATCAGATAGAGTGTAGCAGCATTACATCATTACAGCATTACCTTGTTCTGGCGAGTCCCCTGAACCAGAACCAGAACTGTCCAGTTCCGATCCTGATGCCTCCAGGTCCTCAGGAGGGCCACGAGACTACATTCATGGAAAGAAAAATGGGTTGAGAATGTTTAAACACCACCACAATACTGTTTCCTGTCTTATTATCAGACATATGAAAACAGACCTGAGGTGAACGAAGAATATAAAAGCTTATTTCCTTAAGAGGATAACAAAGAAATGAATCATGACTGAGATACAAAGTCCCAGTGAAGCAACACAACCTCTTACGCACACTGTGGCTGACAAACCCATAATGACGCAACTCTTATCACCAATAAAGTGTAATGAGTAGAGAATACAGCTGGAATTAAATGATAAAGTCACTCCACCCATTTGGTAAACATGATAAACTATAGATATAGACTCTGTTTGTCTACTGCATGCTGAGTATGTGTGGAGGAAGACAGCGAGTTGATTAATCGATAGGTCAAATGACAGAAAATTAACTGTCAACAATTTTTATAATCCATTAATCATTTGAGTATTTTGTTGATCAAAAAAACAAACAAAAAAAAAACAAATATTCTCTGAATCTTGCTTTTACAGTGTGAGAATTTGCTGCTTTTCTTTGTTGTATATATCGTTATGAATTTAATATCTGTGGTTTTTGCATGACTGTTGACATGTATGGGGGTAACTTTTATGCATAATGATTACTTTTGATACTTTAAGTACTTTTTCCTGATACTTTTACTTGTAATGGAGTATTTGTACATTATGGTGTTGCTACTTTTATTTAAGTATCTTAACTACCTTTCCCACCATTGGAAATATTGTGCTTTTTATTCTATGTTTATTTGACAGCTATAGTTACTTCATGGACTATAATACACGCAGTGTGATAAACTTATAAAATATGGTGCATTGTTATAGATTAAACTATGCAACTGTTATATAATTCAATTAAAATACTGCTCACACATTAATGCATTAGTAATAGATAAATAATATACACAATAAAATGGGAATACAGTGGGAATAGGGCCATTCTGCCTAATGAGTACTTCTACTTTTGATACGTTTAAGTAACTTCAGCTGGTAATACTTTCACTGATGTACTTTATTATTATTATTATTAATAATAATAATAATAATAATAATAATAATGATGATCTTTATTTATATAGCACCTTTCAAAACACAGTTACAAAGTGCATTATAATTTAAAACAAGGAGAATAAAATGTACTAAAAGCCAATAACTAAACTTTGAACGCAGTACTTTTACTTGTAATGGAGTAGCTATATTTTATGTTTCTACTTTGCATACCACCAGTGTCAAATGGGCCTATAATGGAAGATATTTAATGGTGGAACTATTAAATATCTGTATAATAGATATGCAATTCTTTTTTAACTCTCTGTGTATAGATATAACTATACAGTAACTCCACCTCTACATATCATTTATTCTGTATGTATATGTGTCTATTTATATGCACCATATATATCCTCATTTGGTTAGATGCAAAACTGCATTTCATTGTACTTGTACTTTGTGCAATGACAATATTTTTCTGCACTATTAATATAAATAATTCCAACTAAAAGCCCCAGAAGCCACGAAGTGATTTCAGTACAAGAGGTGTTAAACCCACAAACAGGAAGTGTCTTCTGTTGACTCACATTTTTGTGTCTTCTGTTCACTCACGTTTTGATTTATATCTTTAAATTGATCTAACTAATGTTATTAAAATACAATATGCAAATGAGCATGAACAACACATTCGGCTACATAAAACTATAAAAAATGAATGTTTCTAATAAAAAGCCCCAACAGACAGCGAGATGAAGATAAACACACCTTGGAGATATAAATATATCTGTGACAGTAACACCAGGAAGTGAGGAAGGTGAGCAGCAGCAGCAGATTTAAAACATGAAAGTGTTAAAATGAGAGAAACAGACTCACCGACAAACTGACAGCATGAATTAATAATAAAGTTAAAACCAAACAGGCCAGAGAGTTCCTCATGTTTCACTGGAGCTGGTGTTCAGGTTATTTTGTCCTCTTCCTCCTTATCAGGTGTTGAACCTCGAGCTGCTACCGGGCTGATCGAAGCCCCGCCCACCAATAAAACACGCTCAGCTAGGAACTCTAGAGGTGTTTACTCACACACCTGGAGACAACATTCAAACTCACACCTTGTTATACAGAATGCAAGTATTACTATTGTTGCTTTAACGTGTTAGCAGTATTTTAATGCTGTGACAGTTCAAGGTGGAGCTAATAACTATTATTATTATTTACTATTATTATTTACTATTATTATTATTATCATTATTATTGTTATTGTTATTATCATTATTATTATTATTATTTACTATTACTATCATTATTATTATTTACTATTATTATTATTTACTATTATTATCATTATTATTGTTATTATTACATTATTATTATAATTATTATTATTATCATTATTTACTATTATTACCATTATTACTATCATTATTATTATTTACCATTATTATTATTATCATTATTATCGTTATTATTATTATTGTTATTATTATCATTATCACCATTATTACTATTATTTATTATTATTACCATTATTATCATTATTTACCACCATTATTACTATTATCATTATTGTTATTATTATCATTATCACCATTATTACGATTATTATTATTATCGTTATTATTGTTATTATATTATCATCATTGTTATTATTATTATCATTATCACCATTATTATTATCATTGTTATTAATATTATTATTACATATTATAATATTATATTATTAAATTACACTTTGTTTTCTTGGACAAAAGTTGGTACTTTTACTCAGGTTCACAGATGTAGAGTGACCCTTTCATTTTCTTGGACACAGTCAGATTGTAATGAGTAGCTCGTGCTTCTGAAAATTAAAATGTTTGTTGGTACCGATGGATTAATTTTTCTAGTTTCATATGATATCTGTAGCTTCACTCTTGCTTTAACCTACTGGAGCCTCTGAAAGTCTAAAGTCGGTCATCAGGAAACCAAAAAGCACAACAATGCGGGTCAAATGTTAGAAGAACAGTTTAATCATACATAGTCACAATTCTGCTTCCAAAAATGAGTTTGTTTTCTTCATCTAACATCTGGAAATGTACATAAGGCCACCTGAAAATGTACATGACTTTGACAGTGTGACAAAACTCATATGTTCATATTTATATAATTGACAATATTTTACATTGCTTTTGCTTACAAGGTAGAAGCTGTTCCAAAATACAGCACTCTTCTGTACAAAAATAATTCTTGTCGTATCCTGTGAAGTTTCCATGGTAGCAGAGAGGACTAAATGCAGCCTCGGTTTTTAGTACAGAGTGTTTTTTTTTTCTCTTTTTCTTCTTTTTAAACTGTCACACTTCAGAAAAGACTAACAGTGTTAGATGTTACAGCTCCGGTACAAATAGAGGCCGGCCTTTCCCATAACAGATTTAAAAACAAAAAAACCATGCCAGATTGTGAAGCCATAAAGTTCTTTTTTTTTTCCTTTAAAATAACACTTGATCAAATAAAACTGTATACATTATATTCAAGGGGGAAAGGAGTGATGAATATACACACATCAAAATGCACATTTTTGCCTTTTTCTCCCCAAAAAAGTGTAAAAGACATCCCATTTACAGCATAAACGTTTACAAATGTACAACTGTACAGACGAAATAAAAGCATCACTACAAATTTTAGAGCAAGGCCTGTCAAACACCACGACTAGACATTTTTTTTCTCAATTAAACTAATAATCTTACACTTATTAACTGCACATATACTACATGTATTCTACAATTATTCATATGAAGCAAAGAAGCCGTCACTACGAGCGTTACAGGGTGAATTGTATAGCCTTTCGATGGCCCCACCGGCCTCCACCGATGCACTTGCATACCCAACCAAATGAGAAAGTTTAAAAAACAAAAACAGAACCATTTAATAAAAAAAAAAAGGTTCTTCCAGCATCCCTTTCTTCAACTCATCCCACTACTTCTAGTTCATTTCACGTCAGATGTACAAAGCTGGGATGAGCTCCACTTCACAACATTTTTTTTTTTTTGACGTTCAGGCGGTGGGGGTCCCATCGGCGCTGCAAAGCCCCACCCCTCCCCCATTTAAACCCCAAAAGCAACAATTTACACGTACATAAAGATCGCTAAACTACGTCTACGCAAGAGATGATTATTCAGTACATAAAGATACCGTTTCTAGGGCAGTGTTCATCTCAAAGTACAAGACAGATAAGATGTTACACAAAACATGATAAAGAAAAGAAATCATTCCAAGGATTAAAACCTGTCACAGCATGCCAACACGTACCCCGCTCCCACCCCCGCTATCCCCACAAAAAAGCCCCCCATAACTACGGTCATATCATGTTAAGATTACACGCCCGCTGTACAACCAAACCTCTGCTTCTATAAGTTAATGGTAGCTTTTATATTTTGCATAAACTGCTGAGTGATCGCCTGGATGAGGGCTCAGTGGATGCAGCAGCTCAGGTTGGTCATGTTTAGTACCGAAACTGTTCAGATAATTACATCTACAAGCCGCTGGGGTAAACACCCCCCCCCCTCATGAGCCTGGAAAAGGAGGCAAGAATAAGCCACCACTGGAAAAACAACCACCCTAGACCAAAGCACCAATCCCCCCCCACAAAGCCAAGCTGGGTGGTGACCGTGGCACAGGACACATCACTGTATGTGAAAACTAATCCATCAGCTGCTTTGGCATGGTGGGAAAACACGTCTACTGTGTGCATGGGAGAATATACAAATATAATATTTAATCGCCTAGACTTGATTAGAACGGCTGACATAATAAGTCTGGTTACAAAAAAACAAGTTTCTTTTAAAAGGATCACTCAAGTTTAGCCTTATAAAATCACTTGCTGGTGTTAATTGAATTGGAAATTTCAGCAATTGTTTTTTTTTCTACAGAGAATTTACAAGGTAAAAAACTAAATGTACAATATGAAAACCAGTCAAATACATCAATTACATCATTAACAGTGGGCTTGTGCTTTACCCAGGAAAAAAGAAAAAAATGGGCCTGCTGACTGTGCGTCCCCCCCCCTACCCTGGAGGGGCCACGCTCGGGGGGGCCGGCGCCAGGGGTGGCAGAGCGGCAGGGGTCAGTTGTCACAGCGTTCTTAGGTGAAGTTGTCCTTTTTTTTTTGGTAATTCCCCCCCAAAAAATGGGATAACAGAGGGTGTCAAAGGCCCTATGGCTAAGGAGCATCTCTCACAGAACAAAGGGGGGTTTGGGGCTCCTCCTCCACCTCTTCTTCTTCTTCTTCTTCTTCTTCAGGGGACCCAGGATGTTGATGGGACTACATGAGGCCGTTCGTGGGGCCACCGATGGGGCCCAGTTCAGAGCCGCTCTTCATGTAGTACTTCTCTAGCTTGGCCAGAATGTGCTTCCCGTACGTGTACTTGCGTAAAGTGGCAATGTGAGGCCGGATCTGAGGAGAAGGAGAGAGGGGGCAAAGGTCAGCACATTCAAAAGTAGACATTAGCTTTGATTAGCTTACTTTGGTAAACCACATCACTGCTTTTTGCAACGGCTGAGTAGAGGATACAGGTGTATTTAATCATTGGTCTACTGTTTTTATGGAGAAACAAGTATACATTTGTTCAGACTGTTTTGCACTCTCTTGCTAGCTGTGCATCCTGTTAATGTACATATAAACCATTTAATTCCCTATCAGCGTGATCACACGGATTCAGAGGTTTACCAACCTTGTGCATGATGATTTTGCGCTGAGCGGGTTCTGCCATGTCGATCATTCTTTGGACAACGTAGTTGGCGTACTGGTCCTTCATCATGGTGTACAGGGCGCTGTGGGGCCCATCCTTCTGGCAGCACACTTCATCGATGAGCAGAGCTCTCTCTGCACGCGAAGAGTGGATCACACACTTCTCCACGACATTACTGAAGGAAACATACAGAGAGAGAGAGAGAGAAAAGCTTCTATTATCAATTCATAATGGAGCTGAAGGAGTAGGCCCGTTGGATTGATGTTTTCAAATTGCAAAAGTGCACCAGTGGGACCGCCGGCGATATTGACATTGCCCTTTATTCACTTTTACAATTTAATTAATTCATGTTTATTTCTGATTTATGAACAACTTGACACAAATTGCGCATTGAGCTCTCTCAGAGGGTTAAGAACATAAAAGAAAACGTGTCTGTGTCTTTCAGGATCGTCAACTCGCTCAGTTTTCCATGTTTTTTTCTATTTCTACTGAAGTTACTATTATCACACAAATGTTTGAGTTTTTTGTCGGAAATTTCCCACTTTAATCTCAGATAATCGTTTTTTTCCCGTAAATTACAGACTATTATGACGCAAATTTGTGAGTTTTTTCTTGTAAATGTGCCACTTTAATCTCATATAGAGTTTTGCCTTGTAAATTCATGACTATTATATCGCAACTTTATGATTTTTTTCTCATAGATTTGTCCCTTTAATCTCAGATATCAGAGTTTATTCCTTGTAAATTTTTTACTTTATTATCTTGCAAATTTGTGATATTTTTTCGCCTACATTTTCAGCTTTAAACTCAGATAAGAGTTTTTTTCTCGTAAATTTATAACTTTAATCCCAGAAAGTTTTAGTTTTTTCTCTGAATGTTACCACCCTCCCCAGGCTCCTATTTTTTTTTTAACACCTACAATGGCACCAATACCCCGTCGTACATTTTTCATGTTGAAAATAAAATGATTTGATATTGATTAGGTTGCTGCACTGTGCTCAGTTAGTTAAAACTATGTACTGGTTTATGAAACTGGATCAAAAAGTTGAATACATTGTCACTGTCAGGCAGAAGCTTCATCTCTGTCACTATATTAAATCAGACTCAACTCACCTTGCAAATTTGTGTTGGCTGAGGACGAGAACCTTCCCGCGAACCTCTGCGACTATCTTGCTCTTATCTTCCGGTCTGCCGTGCTCCAGCACATGCTGAATGACGTAGTTACCGTACTGATCCTGCAGGAGGCAGTGGAGGTGTGAGCTCGAGGTAGAAAAATCATCTCAACATTGATTAATAATCACAAAAAAAGGATCCGTGCGACTCCGATTGATGCTCATGCACTACGTTTCACCATCGGTCTTAATTGGTGTGAGATAATCATGCATCTCTACGGTGACAGGTAGACGAATGAGTGACACCCCCATTTGTGGTCTTTACAAAAAAAAAAAAAAAAAAACTTTACGTCATCACTGTGGAAGGTCAGACAAAACAGATGCTGCTGGTTTGGACTCAACCAGCAGCATCGTTGCCCCTTCAGAAATGGGTGATAGACAGTTATGGGTGTGGTTTTAGTGTTGACAAGATGGGAGACAAGAACTCACCTGACCAAGCAACAAATAACACCACTCTGAATCGATCTGGTTAAAGTAGTAATTTGTTGGGTAGGTAATGTGACCTCCACCTTTAAATTTGGTAGTATTTGCCTTCAAATCCATTTCCTGTCAATCTGTTTTAACAAGAACCGGCAGGATTTTGCTCCTGAACTTCAAGTGTTTAAATGATTTACTTATGAACACTTTGGTCATACAGGTCCTCATGGTAATCAGGTGATCACCTAATTACTATGAAATTTGCAGAGCTGTAAAATGAAGTGTTACCGAACACTTTAGTTGTCCAGAGAGGCTCAAACTCTCTGGAAGCTTCAATCAAAACAATTAACAGTGAAATCAAGAAGATGAAAACAGAAAAACAGATTGATCAAGAGATGAATTCAGGCAAAAGAGAGGGATCATCAGACAGCAGTGTGTCTTGTGAACCCTCTGTGGCATAAAGCAAGAAGAGGGGGAAAAGGCGAGAGAGAGGCGGCTCAGTGGGTTAGGAGAAGGCCTGTAGTTGGAAGTCGGGAGCTGGAGAGCTATCTAAATGTTAAATTAGATTCTTTACACAAGAAAAGATTAAAAAAAAAAGGGAAAGAGGAAGGGGAGCACAGGGACATCCGCGAGAGAGAGGCAAATTGCTCTGACCTTGAACAGTGCATCGCGGGACACTGTATAATATGTTTTGGGTGTCATCTCCAATGATACGCCTTGATATTTCTAGATGGAATAAGTGAAGGGGGGGCAGGGTGGATGTTTAAATAATCACATACGTCAGATGTAATGATACAAATACAGTCATCCTTACACTTTAACACTTAGCGCACCACAACTACACAGGAAACAATGACAAGCTGAAAAAAATAATGAAATGCTCAAACATGAAGGTGACATGCAAATACACGTGACAAGCACACGTCTCAACGATGATCCGTCACATCTAAACAAACAAACAGTGCAGGAGACAGATGTGCTCACCTGGCCCAGCTGTTCAGAGTGCTGATGCAGCTCTTCCAGGATGGGCAGAGTCTGCTCCTGGGTGCAGTGCTCCAAAATCCTTTGGATGACTCTGCAGCCGTAGGGGTGTGTGGAGAGCACAAACACCTGCGGAAGGAAGTAACAATAAAAGCTGATCAATATTCAGGTAATTTCACAAAAATACAGCATTAGGGCTGTATCGAATAGGGCTGGGACCGTCACCGATCTCCGGATTCGATACTATCACAATACTTGGGTGCTGATTCGACTAGACATGGGAAAAAGTCAAATCCTACTCTTCTAGGGACTTTTACTTTGGAAAATATCTAAATTAATACATTAAAATGTTTGATTTTCATCATGTTTGTAGTCAGAGATGTCCTGAAGTCAAATATATCAGTCATCGTCAGGAATTATTTATTATATTTCCCTTACAAATTAGTGGTATTTTCGTTTTAATTTATAAGGGACATGTCATGCTTTATACTTCTGGTGAATATAATCCAATCAATCTTATTTCCATAGATGTATTTTGTATATACAGTTCCCCTTGTTGCCTCCGCCAAGGCCGAAGGCCTAGGAAGGAGGTTTTGTTTTCACCGTCATAAGTCTGCGCTCTCCGAGTGCACTTCTAGTTAACACCTTATTGTCCTTATTTTATTGGAAACCAGACGTAGACGTAACTTCTCCAAGGTGGTCTCTAGCTCTCCCGTCAGCTCCGTTCTCTTTATCCATCCATGGTCAGCTCCATCGGGGCCGTTTGAATGCATTTAACATAAATGTCAGGCTACATATCGAATCAGCACCCAAGTATCGTGATAGTATGGAATCAGGAGATAGGTGTATCATCCCAGCCTTAATAAAAAGGGCAATGACTGGCGGCTGAGCCACTGCTCATGATAATAAACCCACCTGTCCTTGGAAGGCATCAATGATGAACTGTAGGGCCTGAGGCTGGACACACTCGATACACTTCTGCACCACATGGTTGCCGTTCTGGTCCTTGACACACTTCAACACGTGGCCGTCCAGCTCGCGGACTATGTCGCTCTGAAGTGAAGAAATCGGGGAATGGGGGGGGAGGGGTGTAATTGTAATGGATGTCACTGTGTTGACAAAACAGCAACAACATTGTTAAAAAGAAGTATAATCGCACTTACAATTACCTGCTGGTCTGAGGAGATGGACTCCAGGGCTTTCTGGATGACCCTGCAACCATACATCTGCAAAGCCAGGGGGAGGACGTGTCCACGGATTCGTGTTGCCAAAGCCAGCTTCTGGTCTGCACTTCCAAACTGCACCACACAAAACACAATGTCTATTACACGCACGCTACAGGAAACTCTGTAGTCTATTAATATGTGTGTGTGGTTACGGAAAAGACACCTAGTTAAACTTTAAACAGTCCCAACCTCAAAGAACTTCTGGATGACATAGTTCCCAAATACATCAGTCATCAGTTGGTACGCTGCCTGCAGAATCTCTCCAAACACCATCTGCCTCTCAGCTGGAGTGGCCCTCTCCAGCTTCTGCTGGATGAATCTGGACAGACGGGAACAAAAGAGGAGATGAAAAGGAGTTTGTCAGATTTTGGTACACCAACGCAACGCACTCCCTACAGTTGAAAAAGCATCTCTCAACCACCTGGATCCGTGCTGGTCCTGAGAGAACTCCACCATGTGTCCCGGCAGGTCACGGAGTTGGAGGTTTGGGAAGCGGTTGTTCCTGAAGTCTTCCAGCAGGCGGCTGCGTCCGGACGGCATGACGTCGGAGCGACTGTAGCGGGGCCGAGACGGAGGGAACAGCTGGCTGCTGGAGTTGAAGAGACTGGACGTCCCCCCGGCGCTCCGGTACTTGGCCTCGGCTCCAGGCGCCGCGGAAATGTAACGCCCGCTGCCATTCGTCAGGCCACCTAGGATTAGAGAATGACCAGATATGGTTGTAGTGGCGGCGGCAGTTGACCAGGATTGTTATGCATGTGAGACAGGGTACGCCTTGGGACGCAAGACAAACTTCAGAAAAATATTCTTTGATCAACTATGTTTAAGTGAATCATTCCCAATTCCATGAATATGAGGCTCACCTAGGTGAAGGCTGGAAGAGGATCCATGAGAGGAGGGCAGAGAAGGTGGAGGAGTGAGTGGAGAGTGACCTGGTGTGAGGCCGATGGGGCTGGGTGAAGAGGAGTAACCCAGACTGTTGTAAAAGGGCTGACCGATGGGAGTTAAACTGCTGCCGCTGCGTTTGTATAGATCAGAACTTGCCAGCAGGGAGTCCCTGCGAGATACGCTGCTACTGGTAGAGCTGGATACTGAAAGAAAAACAATAGAAAACCAGTGTGAGACAACTAAAAGTAAAGTTTCGTTAGTGTTTCGTATAGCTCATGGCTAAGTCACCGACCAGAAGAGCCGAAGCCTCCGAGAGCAGAGCCCAGGCCAACGCCGAGGGAGCCACCGGTATTGCTGAAGCCGAGGGAGGAGTTTTGTTGCGGCTGCGCAGCAGAGGTGTGAGAGAAGAGCGAGCTGCTCTGAGATGTGTTCGGGACCGAACCAGAGCCGTAAAACGAGCTGGAGGGCAGGCCGCTGCTTTGCGGGGGAGCCTGCTGCTGCTGTTGCTGCTGCTGAGGTTGAGGCATGGAGCGGTACAGCCCGTTGCCTGGACCAGACATGTTGTTACCGGAGCCAGACGCCGACACCGCAGCTGCTGGTGGAGAGAGGAGAGTGTGAGGGGTAGAAGGAAAGCTCAAAATGATCCTGAGGGGTATTAATTAAGTAAGACCAGGAAGGAGTGGATCCACATATTGAAAAATATAATGACAGGTGGACTAGTACGTACCAGCTTGTGCTGCTGCAGGGTTGATGAGGAGAGGGGTCTGGACGAGACGAACTGGCCCACCTAGACCAGCTCGGGCACCAGGACCCATCACCAGGGCCCCGGTCTGGTCATAATAGGCTGCAGGGGCCAACACCTGATAACCTGGACAGATGAGGAACATAAAAAAAAAAAAAAGGAGTCAGCAATTATGGATTACTACAAATAAAACAATTTTACTCAACAAGTGAGGTGTTTCTAGTGTCAGAACGATGACTAAAAAGTTAGGGCTGTCAATCGATTGAAATATTTAAAATCACATGACTGTCCACAGTTAATCGCAAATTATTCCCACATTTTTTTATCTCTTCAAAATGTACCTTAAAAGGGAGATTTATCAAGTATTTAATCCTCTTATCAACATGGAAGTGGACAAATATGCAGCTTTATGCAAATGTATGTATATATTTATTATTGGAAATAACAACACAAATCAATGACAGATATTGTCCAGAAACCCTCACAGGTACTGCATTTAGCATAAAACAATATGCTCAAATCATAACATGGCAAACTGCAGCCCAACAGGCAACAACAGCTGTCAGTGTGTCAGTGTGCTGACTTGACTATGACTTGCCCCAAACTGCATGTGATTATCATAAAGTGGGCATGTCTGTAAAGGGGAGACTCGTGGGTACCCATAGAACCCATTTACATTCACATATCTGGAGGTCAGAGGTCAAGGGACCCCTTTGAAAATGTCCATTACAGTTTTTCCTCGTCAAAATTTTAAAGTTTGGAGCGTTATTTAGCCTCCTTCACAACAAGCTAGTATGACATGGTTGGTACCGATGGATTCATTAGGTTTCTAGTTTCATATGATGCCGTATCTTCGCGCTAGCTTTACAACTGAGCGTGTTACAAACTAAAACGTGCGTCATTATTGCGTTAACCTCGACAGCCCTACTAAAAGATTGTGTATTACTACAAAACATACTCAAAAGAACAGATGTGTGTAAATGTGTCTTTGGCTATATCGTAGTAGTTGTATGAAGGGGTCTACCAACCAGACATTCCTGCGTACGCCAGTGCCGGGTTCGCAGCGGCTGCTGCAGCGAGAGATTCCTGCTGACTCTGTTGGCCTTGCCCAGGTGTGAGAGGTCGCTGGTTGTTTCCTGTGCGCATCACCTGGAGGAGAAGGTAAGGAGACTGTCGCACCCATTGAAAGCTTTCTAACATATTCTGCATTGAAAGTGCCTGAAAACTCTTTGAGTGTTAATATAGTACATTACATATTATACATATTAAATAAAGACTAAATAAAGTAAAAGTTAAGCTAATCTGCTTGATTGGTGCACAGACCCCCCCCCACCCACTTTAAACACAGTCAAAACACATATACATTCAAACACAAAACAGTTCTAAAGTGGAGTTATTGTGTGTTCATGTGGGCCCAATAGGCCTCATTCACAGCAGCCATTTAGACACGTCACTGCAGGTAAACACAGGTGTAATTAACAACCTTAATTATGGCCCTGGCATTGTGTATGCTAGCTAACTGGAAAGGCAGTGACACCAAATAGAATGGGACCATAATTAATTTAATTAATCTTTTTACTCTGCAATTACACGTCGAAATGGCTGCTATGAAAAAGGGCCTATTGCTCACAGCAAAAAAGCTAAATTTTGGGCCTTTAAAGCTTCCAATCGGTCATATTTTGCAGGTGAGATCCTGCTCTTCGCATACATTAGACAGTTTATCTGAAATGCATCCCAAAGCACAATACTGATGATGTCACGGACGCAGCGGGCAACTCTGCCTCAATAGTAAAGAGCATTTACTCCATTTGTTCCCTTTTAAAATGTCACTTAAACAAAATTAAAGAAACAGACAGCCATAAATCTGTCTATTAAAATAGACGGCCAGTCTGAAGGTATTTACATATTACATACTGTGATATGTGCAGCCCTGTGGCCATGAACATCATAGTTCCATCTGTACATGGTTGTTCTCTTCACTGTGAAATGATTTAATCAGTGCTTGATGTCTTGTGTATTCATCTGCCCACATAAGCTTTGAGTTTATGAAATGCATGCAATGGTGCAATTTATCATTCAAGACAGACTTTTCACAATGACCCTGCTTTTCAGAGCCACCTTAAAGCCAAGTTCACACTGCACGACCTTCAAAGTCGTCAGATCGCAGTACTGTTCACAATACACAACTAGTCTTGTAATCAGGAGTCTTTAAGTCGGCGTGATTTCATGCTTCGTGACAGGAGGTCACATGTAAGGTTTAATTTACAGCGAGCCAGTCTTTGTTGTGAAATAAACTGATGCGAACCCCCTGAGGGGTGCTACTTAAGAAATCAATAATTTGACACAAAAACTGTCAGCCAGAGTGCCGAGATCAGAACTGCGTGCATAGCAACGGTTTGTTATACATAGCAACGGTCTGCTCTAAAGACATAACAGACCGTAGAACGCCGTGATTGACCAATCAGTATCGAGTATTCAACAAAGCCGTGTAATAAACTACAAGATCTTTCACCAGGAGGAGTCACCAATGAGGTTTCCAAGCTACATTTTATCACAAAAAACACGCGAGAAATAGACGGTAAATGCGCCATCATTGCCTGTAGCTTGTGGTCGGAATCCCCGACAGGTCCAGATACTTAGGAAGGCAATCCAGGCACGCTCAAAACATAAAACAAGTGGCAACGAGGAAGGGAAAATATTAAAAAGCCTTTATTGCAGTGACTAAATCATTTAAAAAGCCAACATGTTTCGACCACTGTAGGTCTTCGTCAGGGCTTAAAAAACAAAAAAGAGTCCAGATAAGTAGCATGCTAGATATCTGGAATGTGTCAGCAAGGCATCGGCGAGCCTCTCGGCTTACGTCTTTGAACAGTTCACACGTGACGCTCGAGCGCCGCCGATGTGCAAGCAGCAAGCCAATGCCGATTTGCCTCTGATGTTGGGGCAAAGAGTCGTGTAGTGTGAACGAGGCGTTATGAAACACATCATCAAAATCAAAAGCACAACACTTCGTACCTGTTGTTGGCCCGGCCCTGGTCCCTGATTGGATGCTTGTTGATTAGCTGAGTGATTGGCAGTTGATGCAGCCTGTTGCTGGAAAAGGTTAGCCGGGTACACGCCCCAGGGAACGCCGTAGTACTGAGGTGGAACCACTGTGGGGCCTGAGGGAAACATTTTGATGTTACATACACATCTTGTGATAAAGATAGTACTTTTTATCTAAACTTGCAACAGCATTGTGTATCAAAAATGAGCTTTAACTGACAAGAACAAGAAGGGATAAAAATGTGCGTATAAGTTCACCTGCAAGCGTGGCTGCTGCTGCCAGCCCGGCGGCAGTGTAGGGGTCGGTTCCAGGGGGCCCAGCATTGATGATGTAAGGGTTTGGCACAAACGCAGGAGCAAGGCCAGCTGAGTAATGTGAGGAACCGTAATGTAATTCATATTTCAATATCAAATCTCATTCAAATGACTATGCAACTGTTAAAAACTGATCTCTAGAGTAGTTTTACGGTACACTGTGCTACACACCAAGTGAGACAAACAGTCCCACTTACCGAGATGCTGCTGCTGGGCTGCAGCCAGGGCGTACTGTTGTTGCTGAGCTGCAGTGAGCTGTTGAACCGTCAGGGCGTTAGATCTCTGGAACAACTGGAAAAAACAAAACAAACAAAACTAGATTTAGCGCCTCCTGGTTGTATCTCTATCAGCCATGGCTGTCACTGGTGCGGCAACATAGAAAGGATCACAATCCTCTTACAGTTCGATCTCTTTGTTTTTCAACAAACCTGCTGCTGTGAGTTGTAGTCAAACAGTCCTACAGGAGTCCCCGAGGAGTCCACCTGGATCTGGTTCCCAGCATAGTCGAACTGGAGTGACTCCACGCCGCCTTGCTGCTCCATACCCCCCATGTTCTGGGCCTCCTGGTTCTGGAAGTCCTCGGGCGCCTTGTTTTGGGCGGGGTTGTGTTGTTGGAGGACATGTTGGTGGTGCTGCCCCATCATCTCCATACCTGTCTGACTGGGACCCATTCTCTCCACAGCCTCAGTGGGGGAAGCTTGGCGGCTTCCAGGGGTTGGACTGGGAAAGTAAAGATGCCATTTTTAGCACAAAACTTGGCCTCAGACAGGAAGCCTAGCAACATTAACAAGGCCTTCACATTGTTATTCACTCACTCATCTGGACAATTGCATTATTTTTAGGCTTCATTGCCATGCTCAAATTTGCCAAAACATTAGAGCAACTTTACTGTTACAATAGCTTTGGGCATTCTGAAAACACAGGCTGCAGAAGAGGTTGGAAGTTACAGCTCATAGTCTCAATTTAAAACCACCATGGTTATAAAGCATAAAACAATAGGTAGCCGTTCACCTTATGTTATGGTAAACAAGGTTCCTACACATTTTCCATTTCAACATTTTCCATACTTTTTCCAGACTCAAATTTTCAGTTTTCTCAGTAGATTTTTTTAGACGTTTGCATCCAGCTTTCTCTTCCCATTTGGAATTGTTAACCAACCAGGCTTTGTATTTGGGATTGTCAAGCTAACCCCTCAGAAAACTTGCATTTACTCATTGTGGCCGTTCGGTCCACAGCCCTACGCAGAAAGTTGGACGAGGTCCCACCGTCAAACATCTTGCACTTGGGGACAGAGCTGTTTTGCCAGCTTCACCCAGGCCCGGCCCATGCACTTCTGTCGCTCTAGGCGAAAAACAATTATGTCGCTCCTCTATCAGCAACAGGGACAGAAATCCATTCTGGGATTTTGTCCTACTGGCACTCGCATTGGGCAGTAATTTAATTTTAACACCAATACAGTTTTTGTGGTATAAAGAGGGTCGGATTATACTGAAGATCTTCAAGACACTTCATGGTGATCATTTTGTATAAGGCGATTGCCTAGTTCGCGCCGGCCCTTGCTGTAACGTACAGGTGCAGAGGCAGCTCTGCGTAGGAGTATGCATTCAGTCACTCGCCGTAGCCTACTTCTTGCCTTGCTTTCGACAACATCAAGCTCGCTCTGGCCAACACTCTCACACACAGTAGTAACCATTTTGGCTGCACTGGCTGCTCAAAACGCCATGAAAAACACTCATGATTGTATGATCAATTTATTTATAGAAATTCTAAAGTTTATATTTTAGAGAACAGAATAGGGGCAATTGTCTGGAAACAGAAATGATTTTCCATACTTTCTTTTCCCATACTTATCAAGACCTGGAAATTATTAAAATCAAATTCCATACTGCGTAGGAGCTCTGGGTTAAAGGAAAACCTACTTGAAATCTTTGCAGTCTCTGTCCATGCCGTTTAGTAGACCTCTTCCGTTGGCTTTAGCGGGATCGTTCTCATCTCCCACCTTCATCTCTGGACTCTTGTCCTCTTCAAAGGGGGACACTTTCTCTTGGACATCAATCTTCTCTCTCCCATCTTGGTCGACATCTCCTCCACCCTGTATTCATAAAACAGATTAGGTAAGACTATGTGCCACCCTTGAGAATAAGTGTTGAGTTAGAAGTGAGACAGAAGCTCAACTCACATAGCCACCGTTCCTGTAGCGTCCATCCATCTTGTCACCCGGAGAGGAGCTCAGGACGTACTCCACCATGCTCACCCCGAGGCCTCCACCTTCTGAGCGAGGTGAAAGCACAGAATTGGCATCACCATTCCCATGGAAACTCTGGCCTGGTCGCCGCTGCACCATGATCGGCTGAGACACTGAATGATCTGAATGAAAAGCCGTGAGCAAATATCTAAATAGTTGTGTACATAAACTATAGCTGGGTAAACAACAGCCAGTCAGATTTTATAATGAATTCTTCATCTTGAAGAAAGAAAAGCTACAGTACATGAGAATAACAAAGATATAGGAGCCACTCACGAGGTGATCCCCATGCGTTGTCCCTCCACTCCTCTCCCAGAAGCATTCCTTTCCTTCCATCCTTGGCCAGCTCGTCAGAATCCCAGAGTTTTTTTGCTGGCAGAAGCTACAAATAAATTGGACACATTGTTTAAGCATCTGTAAGATCATTGCATATCTAAAACATTAGCTACTATCAACAACCACAGCTTGTTTAAAATGTGATGTTTAGTGGTTAGGTTATGAATTTTAAGTTTTTACTGTAGTCTTGGTCAGCTTAACACTTTCTCTTAGACATACAGCAAGAATCTTTCTTTGAGTGTGAACTATAGACTTGAGGTGGCTGTAGAGATTGTAGTTCGCTCCTTCAAGGAGAACACTTTATTGGATTTTTATCCTTAATGATTGCAAGTAGGGCTGCAACTAACGATTGTCCTTGTCGATTAATCTGTTGATTATTTTTTCAATTAATCGATTAGTTGTTTGGTGTATAAATCATGAGAAAATGATGAAAAATGTCAATCAGTGTTTCTCAAAGCCCAAGATGACGTCCTCAAATGTCTTGTTTTGTCCACAACTCAAAGATATTCAGTTTACTGACAGAGAGGAGTAAAGAAACCAGAAAATATTCACATTTAAGAAGCTGGAATCAGAACATTTTGAACTTTTCTCTTTAAAAAAAAAAAAAAGACAAACCGATTACTCCATTATTAAAATAGTTGGTGATTAATTTAATAGTTCACAACTAATCGATTAATCGTTGCAGCTCTACTTACAACTACTGCTGTTATAGTGTATGTTTATAACCAAATACATTCACTCACCCCTACACTATAATCCACTTCACCACTGCCCATGTGTATGCTCAAATGCAAACTACATGCACTAATTTTGTCAGATGTGCAAGCATGAGTTGGTTTCTATCCGTTTGAGCCGCTGTCTCCTACTCTTCCATTGGTTACAAAATCTGCTCTGACCTACTGTAGGTTAATCTGATCTACGTTAAGGAGCGAACTAGAGATGTCTTACTGCTGTCTTTCAAGACTTGACAGGATGAGTGTTTCATAGAGATTTTCATTTTGATTTAATGCTGCACTGAAATGGAGAAAAAGACAGATGTTAGCCTCTTACCTCTCCCATGCCCCTCGACTCCAAAGCCAGAGCTTGGAAGTCATAGTTCATTTCATCCACAGCACGGACCTGAGGCAAAGCAAGAAAACCCGGACCGTAAGAAGAAAGAAGCTAAAAGCACCAAAGACATTAAAAGATATTACATTCGTTCCACTCACTGCAGAGCAGAACAAACTAACCTGTGTTTTCTTTGATTTTTGTTCCAATTTTACCCTGAAAATATTTTGGTTCTATGAAATAAAAAAGCCAACAGCAAAATATAACCTTACAGGTGATTTCAAGAGGCCAGCTAGGGCTGCACAATTATAGCCAAAATGATAATCATAATAATTGAGATTATCACAATTTTAGGAAAAAAATATTTTGCATTGCACTTTCACATTTAAAAAAATAGAGCAGTGCTTCCACTTCCATGTTGGGCTACATTCTTTCTAAAAAATATTTGCCTCAAAATAAGACTGGTCCTTATTCACAGTGCATCAAAATAGAAATAATTGTACCAAAACTTTTTATCCCAAAATCAACAGAGCCCTGCTTCCACTTTCAAAATGTGCTACAATCCTGAAAATGTACAAACTTTCACATAAAAAGGACTTCTTCACCTGAATTTAGTGCATTCTCTATGAGCAGAGCATTTTAAAACGTCAATATTGCAGTTGATCATGCTCATTTAATTGTGATTAATATTTGATTCATTGTGCATCCCTACCCTCTGTCCACAAAAGCTAGTTTTTCAACAAAAACAATTTTTTTTGAAAAAAAGAAAATAAGAATCCTCTGGGTCAACATCTGTTTTTGCTTTGAAATGTGTGATTCTAAATGTGTAAGCCTAATTAGCTATTCATAAGTTATCCTAATCACCAAAGTACAACTCTGTCTAGAAGGATTTTCATTCAATGGATGAGTCATTTGATCATTTTCTGTACGGAAACAGGTGTTAAAAGGTTACAAACACATGAAACATTAGAATCACAGCACTATAACAAAACAGCGATGCTGCACCCACTTCCTTTTCCCTCTAGTCTTTCCTGATTGTGTGTGCATGTGAAAAGTAGGGGTGTCGCATACAAAACTTCACTCTGGCGTGCCCCGTGGGCATTTTGTCATCTCAAATGGAGATCTTTGGCATCAAACACTACAGGTGACACCATACAAATATCTTAAGGACAAAAAGAAAACCGCACTAATGTGACAATAACCCGGATAGTATCTGCTGTAAACAACACAAAGAGAAAAACGGTGACCTGACAAGAACATTTTTCTTTTCATCGGCTGAATAATAACTAGGGCTACACAATTATGGCCAAAATGATAATCACGATTATTTTGATCAATATTGAGATCACGATTATTCATAGATTTTAGGGACAAAACATTTTTATTGAAAATTCACATTTAAATAAACAGAGCGCTGCTTTCACTTCCATGTTGTGCTACATTACAACCGTCAAATTCTAAATGTTATTCTTTTACTTTGTTATCTATAGTGATTATTAGCATAAAAACACACAATTCAAATGATTAGAAAATAAATTATTATTGATGAAAGAAAATTACAATTACAAGCTGTTGAGAGGTAGTGTTAGGGAGTTAAACAGGTCATAATTCACTCTCTAATATCTATTTTATGTTGCTGTGAAAACATCTCCTTTAAACAACTGGATTTATTCAAGTTTCTCGCCAAAACTCCATTTTACAAGATTACATTTGAACGCATCACAACAGTGCTACAATTTACGATCTGCCAGTACTCATTTTACTGTGTAGAGCTTGAACGCACCATAAGCACCAGTGTAGCTCCGTGCTGTCGGCAGACGAATGAATTACAATGTAAAAAGTGTCTGATTAAATGAGTTATTCCAAATGTTTTAAGGTTGTTTCTACACAACTTATTTTGGACTTGCAGTTGTGACAAACTCTAGCTTTATGTCTTCTTCACTGAACTGAAGAACTTCCATATTGACAACATGTTGTGTGTGTGTGTGTGTGTGTGACGTTACCGACTGTGCCAACGTAAAAGCATCATGTGGCGGTTACACGTGTGTAAGAGTGTGACTGGCAAAAAAACCCTGATATATTACCATATGAGACAGCTGAAAACGGCCGGCTTCAATCGACTGCTGATTGTTGGTGCAT
This sequence comes from Sebastiscus albofasciatus, assembly GCA_916701655.1. Taxonomy (NCBI): domain Eukaryota; kingdom Metazoa; phylum Chordata; class Actinopteri; order Perciformes; family Sebastidae; genus Sebastiscus; species Sebastiscus albofasciatus. The sequence goes on from CAKAOI010051276.1 coordinate 54,181, forward strand.
CTCTAGCTGTTTAGTTTAGGAAGCGCTTGATTTATGCAGCAGAGTTGTCTATAAGCGGAGCATTAAAATGTCAATATCACTGTCGATCATGTTCATTTAATTGTGGGAAGACAAATCGTGATTGAGATTAATATTTGACTAATTGTGCAGCCCTAGTAATAACCCAATCCACTGTATGTATGTATGGGGGGCTGTTGTACAAAGGTCTCAGACATGCATAAGAAATGGGGACCATTGCCCAGTTAATTGATTGAGACAGACACAATTAGGCCATGTGTCTCAATAATTACAACGTTGGCCCCAAACACATTTTGCATAAATTAAATTAAGATTTTTAAAGAGAGGGTAAGGAACACAAAAAACAACAAAAACATCTTTTAAACTTATTTGTGGTGCCTGATGGATCGGTCACCTTATCGGTATATATAGATGAGACGAAGCCCCTGAAACCAGCCCAGTCTGGTAGAAGCTCAATATACCTAAATCACGTTGCCTCCTTTCACATTTCCAACTTGCAATTCTAGAACATTGTATGTATGCCCAACCCTTGTAGGGCTATTATTAAGTATTAAGTTGGCTACCGACATCATTATGTTCTACCATAAATGTACTTTCCCTTTGTCCTCCCATAACCCAAACCCATGCAGGTTAGGTGAGGTGGGTGTGTCACTACAGGTACCAATAAGATCAAGTCTAATCCAGAAAGTCCACTTTGTGCAACAAATCTATAAAACTGAAAGACTCTTCAGATGCCAAACACTGCACGGCAGTATGATAATGCAAGACAGGATATTACAAGTCTGGCCGGTTATCTCAGTGACAGTCACTCTCCTGCTGTGCCAACGCACTCAGTGGCCAAAGCACGAGTCTCACACCATTTGTCTGCTGCAAATGAGGCGGTTGCATTTGTTTAAAAAGCAGTGCTGTTACCATCTTAACACACCTCAGTCTATCTATTAGGCCAGATTCAATACTATCACGATACTTGGGTGCCGAGTCGATATGTATTGTGATTTTTAAGTACTGCGATTCTACAAGTACTGCGATTCGATATTACATTTTTTGTAAACTTTTTTAACACTAGACCATGGGGAAAAGTAAAAAAAAAAAAAAAGTCAAACTTTGGAAAATATCTAACGATACCCCTATCTCCTGATACAATACTATCACGAAACTTGGGTGCCGATTTGATATGTATTGGAATTTTAAAGTATTGCGAATCGATATTACGATTTATTGAAATTTTTGTTAACTTCTTTTTAACACTATACCATGGGAGAAAGTTTAATCATACACTTCTAGAGACTTTTACTTTGGAAAATATCTAAATGAATACAGTAAAATTGTTTGATTTTCAGCATGTATGTACTCAGAGATGTCCTGGAGTCAAATATATCAGTCATTGTCAGGAATTATTCATTACATTTTTTCCAGCAACCCAGAAATCAAAGAATAAAGACATTTCCCTCACAGATTAGTGGTATTTTCTTTTTAATTTATAAGGGACATGTAATGTTTTATACTTCTAGTGACTATAATCCAATCAATCTTTTATCCATATATATATTTCGTACAGTATATACAGTTCCCTTTGTTAACAACTTGTTTTGAAAACCGGACGTAGTCACACGTGTATACTTCCTCTAACTTCTCCAAGTCCGTCTCTAGCTCTCCCATCAGCTCCGTTCTCTTTATACATCCATATTCAGTTCCATCGGGGCCGTTTGAATGCATTTAACATAAATGTCAGTATATGGGTGCTCTACAGTTGTAGCGTCGGCTCATTTGACCACGGAGATGAGAGTGACGGCCGGCTTGAGCGCACGTTACTGCAATACGATAACGTTTCCTGCCCATGACAGAGTTAGCATACAGCTTTAGCTGTGATGTCTAGCTCTGCTTTTCCTGGTAATGTGTGAAACCCAAAGTGTTTCCATACTGTACTGGATGTGTAGTGTTTACCACTTTGGATTTAAAATGTGAGGGTGCAGGTCGTATCCAAGCGGACCCTCTGCCGTTTTCTACTTTCTCGTTTCGGCTCGCGGCGGCCGGCTGCTGTTTGTTTTGGTTGACGGATACGGAACAGATTTGATGCACCCCACAGCATTAAGCTCTACCAACAAAAGCCAAACTCCAACTACAATAAAACATGCCAAGAAGAACACGTGGAATACGTGACCTGGTGTCAGTGGTGTGACTAACAGAGTCTTATTGTTTGGGCTGCACATCATATTATGTGTCCAAACTCTAACAAAGCAAGATGCTACAGAGTCCACTGACAAGTTATCCAGTGGAATTTACACCCTCCCCTACCCTTCACAAAGTATAATACAATAGGTGTAATTATTGATACAATATTCAGTGAAATTTGTAGCCTGAAGACTGATGATCACTTACCTGATCAACATGATTGGCATCACCAGTTGGCCAGCGATGCTTGCTGGGTGTGCAACTTCCAAGCTGCTCTCCGGGCTGCCTCTGAAAGAAGTATCCAACTGTGGCGTCATCCTGAGATCGTCCACTTAGCGGAGGCTGCGGGGTACCCGGGTTGGGGTTGACTACCCGGTCCATGCCCTGTAAATGTGAGACTCCAGGAGCCTGTCCAGCTACCCCAACTGAGGCTAGGGGCCCTCCAACGTGAACTCTGACACCTCCGGTCTCAGGAGCGCCATTTGCATGCAGCATCCCACCTCTTGTCTCCTGCCAGGCCACGTCATTCATACCTAGGATGCTGCATGGAACGCTCATTCCACGGGAAAGCCTACACAAGACAAAATGTACAAACACATGAGTATTATGTTGACATGAATGCAGTCGTTACATCACCCTTTTGTGCCGTTACGCATTATAGCACATAATTGACTCCCAGTCTACTAGAGACAACTGCCTGAAGCAACTTAGTCAGATGTATGGTTTAAGTGACTTTCTATCAAAATAATAGGGGTGGGGAAAATAATCGATTCACCTATGTATCGTGATTTTGAAATATATATTTTTTAATGCCAATATATTTGCTCTATTTGAGTCTATGTGGAGGCAGTGACGTAACATGACGTCATATCCATTCCGTATCCGTTAACCAAAACAAACCGCAGCCGGCCGCAATGAGCTGAAACGAGAAAGTAGAAAACGGCAGAGGGTCCACGTGGATACGGCTGCGCCCTCACATTTTAAATCCAAAGTGGTAAACACTACACATCCAATAAAGTATGGAAACACTTTGGGTTTCACACATTACCAGGAAAAGCAGAGCTGCATGCTAACTCTATCATGGATAGGAAACGTTATTGTATTGCAGTAACGTGCACTCAAGCCGGCCGTCACTCTCATCTCCGTGGTCAAATGGGCCGACGCTACAACTGTAGAGCACCCATATACTGACATTTATGTTAAATGCATTCAAACGGCACCGATGGAGCTGACCATGGATGTATAAAGAGAACGGCGCTGACTGGAGAGCTAGAAACCACCTTGGAGAAGTTAGAGGAAGTATGCACGTGTGACTATGTCCGGTTTTCACAATAAGGTGTTAACAAGCATACAAAATACATATATGGAAATAAGATTGATTGGATTATATTCACCAGAAGTATAAAACATTACATGTTCCTTATAAATGAAAAAGAAAATAAAACTAATTTGGGAGGGAAATGTCTTTATTCTTTGATTTTTGGGGAAAATTGTCACTGGAATTTTTTTTTTTATAAACAATGACTGATATATTTGACTTCAGGACATCTGACAACATACATGCTGAAAATCAAACATTTTTACTGTATTCATTCTAGATATTTTCCAAAGTAAAAGTCCCTAGAAGTGTATGATTAAACTTCCCCCATAGTCTAGTGTTAAAAAAGTTAACAAAAATTGCAATAATATCTAATGGCAATACTTTAAAATCGCAATACATATCGAATTGTCAACCAAGTATTGTGATAGTATTGTATCAGGAGATATGTGTATCGTCCCATCCCTACAATATAAAGTCACCCATTTTAACGTGACAGTTGTGTCACTGTATTCTGGTTACAGGCTAATGAAAGCTGTAAAATACAACATGTGGGCTTTTATCCTTGACTCCTATGTGAAGCCCTGAGACAAACCAACTTTACAATAGACTTCAGGAAAAGGATGCACCCAAAAGTATACCAATAAAAAAGTTACAAAGTGGATGCAACTTAAATTTGAAAAATTTTATTTATAAACAATGAGTGATATATTTGACTACAGGACATCTCTGACGACATACATGCTGAAAATCAAACATTTTTACTGTAATAATTTAGAGATTTTCCAAAGTAAAAGTACCTAGAAGTGTATGATTCAACTTTCCCCCATGGTTTAGTGTAAAAACAAATTAACAAAAATTGCAATAAATCGTAATGCTTTATAAATCGCAATACATATTGAATCTGCACCCAAGTATTGTGACAGTATTGAATCAGGAGATAAGTGTCTCGTCCCAGCCTTAATGTAGCACCCATTTTAAGGTGACAGTTGTGTTACTGTATTCTGGTTAGAGGCTGATGAAAGCTGTAAAATACAACATGTGGGCTTTTATCCTCGACACCTATGTGAAGCCCTGAGACAAACCAACTTTTAATGTAGACTTCAGGAAAAGGGTGCACCCAAAATAACATTAATAAATGCATGCAACTTAAATTCCTTCCCTGGGACATGACTAATTCCTGAGTTTCTAGCTTCATGCCATGGCTGCAGAAAACTTAGTTATCTTTGCTCCTCTGAATATCCAAATGTAGTTACACGTGTTGCTCAACAATGAGGCATTACCGTCAAAATGAGATGTCTGCCTTGCCTTGTTGCTCATTTACTGAACGAGCAATGCAAGAACAAAACAAGTGAATGACAAGCATGTTAATGGCTTACAAGACCCATGAATGCTAGGTGGTTAGCCTATAGTGTTAGCTGGTTACCATTAATGTAACATTACTAATGATTAAAAAGAGTAAACTATCACATAATACTGATTTTATTTAAGTCATAACGAGAGCTGCAGCTGGTTTTAATAAATATATAACTGGCTACAATGACAAAGCCAACATTTGTGCTCGTTGTGGCAAAACACCGTGCTAGCCTTTCAGCAAGCTAGCTAGCTAAGCTAATGTAGCTAACCTAGCATGCTAACGTAGCTAACCTAGCCGTTTGCTAATAAGCTAAGCTAACTTAACGGCTTTAAATGCGTAAATTAATGTTTTTAACTAGTAGATAGCTAACAGTTTGTACCCTTTGTTTGTTTTATTAACAACCAATCATTTAATGCAACTAGCTGATAATGAATTTATTGTTAGCATTAGTGTGAATTAGCATTAGCTAGCAAGCTAACGAAGCTAACCTAGCCGTTGCTAACAAGCAAGCTAACTTAACGCCTTTAAATGCGTAAATTATTGTTTTTAAATAGTTAATATCTAACAGTTTACACTCGCATTGCACATCTTTGTTTGTTTTATTAACATCTAATCATTAATTAGCAACTATTGAATTTATTTTTAGCATTAGTGTGAATGAGCATTAGCTAACAATGCTAACCTAGCAAGCTAACAAGCTAGCATGCTAACGAAACTAACCTAGCCGTTTGCTAACAAGCTAAGCTAACTTAACGGCTTTAAAATGCGTAATTTATTGTTTTTAAATAGTTAATATCTATCAGTTTGTACTCGTATTGCACACATGTGTTTGTTTTATTAACATCTAATCATTTAGCGTTAATGCAACTAGCAGATATTTAATGTATTGTTAGCATTAGTGTAAATTAGCATTAGCTACTATGCTAACAAGCTAACAATGCTAACGGCCTGCTCTGTTTATTATTGGTTTGGTGACGCGAGACATCAAAGTTAAATTTAGTGAATTTGCAATTGTTTTACAGTAAGATAGTGGGTTTATTGGTAAGTTTATTTTATTAGCTTTAAAATATCGCATTGATTGAATAAAACACGCCGAATAAAACCCTCAAACATGGCTAATGTGGATGCTAACTGCTCAGTTGTTGTTGAAGCTAAAACACATGAATCAACTAAACAACATGGCTCCGCTGCGAGCATCCAAACAGACACAGAGACACAGAGACTAGAGGGGCCTGAACCGCTAAACAAAAGAGGAAACACTCTCAGCTCAGCAGCGGTTATATATCCGTCTCTTTGGATAATAATATAAGATATAAAGAGCAGATAGAGAGACTCACGCGTTGTGGTGTGGAGAGAGGGTCGATGCTCGCTGCTCGTCGTCAACCAGATTCTATATTGTTTAGTTTCCTTTGGAGAGAGAGCGGTGATTTAGTGAAGGCTCGATAGTCAGAGCTCAGAGTTCCACTAGCGCTGGAGCCCCCTCCCTGTAAATAGCGTGAACTACGTAGACATGCGTACAACAATGAGAATATCACACTTACCCTAACGTAGCTTTTGTGCACCATTTTTTGCATTTTTGCACCAAATTTACCAAAAAAATTATAATAAAAAAAATATTAAAAAAATCACAAGGAAATCAGGAGGCAGGAAGTTAATCACAAAAAATAATAATTGGAAGACACGTTTTTATTTGGGCCCCAGGAGGATATACATACTATCTACTCTACTTTAAACTAGATGAAAGAAATTTAAAAAAAAAATACAGTAAAACTAGCTAAAATAAATAAAAAATACAGTAAAAATAGATAAAAGAAATATTAGATAAAAGAACATTTACAAATCTCTATAAACATACCAACTACTCTACTTTAAACTAGATAAAATAAATAAAAAAAATAGAGTAAAACTAGATAAAATATATTTTTTTATAAATGCACTAAAACTAGAGAAAATAAGCAAAAAATACAGTACAACCAGACTAGATAAAATAAATAAAAAATACAGTACAACTAGATAAAATAAATACAAAATACAGTAAAATTAGATAAAAGAAATAAAAAAATACAGTAAAATTAGATAAAAGAAATAAGAAAATACAGTAAAACTAGATAAAATAAATACAAAATACAGTAAATTTAGATAAAAGAAATAAGAAATAAAGTAAAACTAGATAAAAGAAATAAAAAATACAGTAAAAATAGATTAAAGAAATATTAGATAAAAGAACATTTACAAATCTCAATAAACATGCCAACTACTCTACTTTAAACTAGATAAAAGAAATTAAAAAAAAATAGAGTAAAACTAGATAAAATATATTTTTTTATAAATGCACTAAAACTAGAGAAAATAAGCAAAAAATACAGTAAAGCTAGACTAGATAAAATAAATTAAAAATACAGTACAACTAGACTAGATAAAATAAATAAAAAAATACAATACAACTAGATAAAATAAATACAAAATACAGTAAAATTAGATAAAAGAAATAAAAAAATACAGTAAAACTAGAAAATAAACAAAAATGATGGTACAACTAGATAAAATAAAAAACAGTAAAACTAGATAAAAGAAATAAAAAACAGTAAAACTAGAAAAAAAATTACAGTAAAACTAGATAAAATAAATAAACCTAAATTTAAAATATAGTAAAACTAGATAAAAGAAATATTAGATAAAAGAACGTTTTCAAATGTCTATATTACTGTACTTTAAACTAGATGAAATGAATAAAAAATACAGTAAAACTAGATAAAATATATTTTTTAAATAAAAGAAATACAAAATAAAGTAAAATTAAAAGAAATTAAAAAAATGCAGAAAAACTAGATAAAAGAAATAAAAAATATAAAGATAAAAAAAATGCAGTAATACTAGATACAATGTGAATATCAGCCTCCCCCCTAACGTACCTTTTGTGCACCATGTGAAGGTAACAGCACTAAATAAAATAA